>JARJCX010000512.1:0-60024 GCA_029282285.1 Mycena rebaudengoi
TCCAGGAGGCACGTAGCCGTTCATGGATCGTCCCATAGAGTCCAGACGATGTTTCCAAATGTCGAGTTCCATTCCAAATGATGATATGGACGCCAGCGTGTCGCGGGTATTATCAGGTCTGGATGTCGACCGCACGACATGCAGCTGGCGCAATATGCGGTCGAGGACGACAGTCAGTTCGCACAACGCAACGAATACGAACGAAGAGGGATCGCTTGTTGCGTCGAATGTTGGAAGCGGAACATCCCAATCAGTGTAGTGGATGTAACTAGAGCGACCGAAACACAATGCAGACCTGTATTGTTTTAGTACTTGGGATCGGAAATTGTTTAAAATCGTTTACCATTTGTCTTGCTGTAAAAGGGCCCACCATAGTTTGATGCGGAGGTCTTTTTCCCACTTGGGAATTGACCACGTCGTGCAGTCCAAATGCAAACCCATCAAGCGTCCAGCTGCAATGGTCTAGAAAGGCGCGATCATCATTGATTTGCCAATAATAACAATAATAATGGAAACCAACCTGACCCAGGAGCATGGAGTTTCCGGTCGGATTCAATGAGGGCCGGCCATCTAAGTCCAAGAGGTTGGCTTGGATTGTAGATAGTCGAGCACCCCGAGCATTTGATCGATTCGTGAGGGTGGTTATCCGCCACGCCTCCGCACTTAGTGATCGTAGATTGTCGTCATAAAGAAGTCCTCGAGTGACATAGGCACAAAAAAGACCAGCGGGCAGCCGTTGCTCAGGTTGGTCGGTGAAATCAGATGAACGCCAAATTGGTACCGCGAGACCATCCATCCGTAGATAGCTGGTAAGCTATTTTTAGTCCGAGAAATTGCGAAGAGTAAAGGCCACCGACTTTTGTAATAGCCGGTTTATGTTATTATGTCCGAGGAGGTTGATCAATTCAGCGCTGGTGTATTTGCCTATGGTGTCTTCACCATACGGGCGTGCCCGTTCAAATAGAAGAAGACTGGCTCCAGCTGGTTAGTGGAGACCTGGCGAACTCGAAAGGGCGATGACTGAGGCGGAGTGGTGCCAACTCTTGTGGAATGAACTGCCGCGAGCGCGCTCAAGACCAGCGCATCTCGTTCTGCAGTCTCGCCCACATAGTGCGGTTCATACTCATCGTCCGCCTCCATGTCCAAAGATCTTTCGGAGTCCTTATATATGTTATTACGAATGCGTCAGAGTGTAGAACATCGACTGACAGAGTGGGGAGGCGATATCTCTCTCATTCTTGAACCTGATGCTGGCGGATCCCAACTCATTGCGATGTTAGAGAATGCGCCTGCAAGCTCGAGCCCAGGAGACCCAGGAGACGTAAGAGGTGGAGTTACGTCAGGCCGAAGCGAGTTATCCCTCTCCAGCTTGACAATTGGCGCAGAAACCAGACTAATCGAAGGGGAGCTTGGAGGATAATTTGCAGACGGGGCATAGGGCCGCGAGAGTGGCCGACTGGAACTCGACTCGGCTACACCATTATTATTTGACGTGAAGTTCTTTGGCTTCGCATCGGCCTTCTTCCTGGGACGAGGAACGTCGGCCGCTGCTGGTGAATCGAAGGTGCAAGTCACTGCAGAAATCTGGCAATTGAGGCAGGTGCCGCTCGGTTTGGTGATACAGCGCTGTTTCCCTGACGAAATCGATTAGTTGTTGGTAATGGCGCGTTGATTTAGGATTAGGGTTCGCACTAGATCTACATCTATCGCAAGGTCTGTTCTTCCTCGACCTGTACGGTCTTTCACTGGCAAGTTCCTCGGGCAAGGCCATAAGCAATGGTATGATTAAGAAACAGGGAGGTCACAGCCACTGACAGTCACGCCTGTGACTGACAGATCGGCGGCCGGGAACCGGCGGAAGTAAATCGATTAGGTCATGAGAGGCATGTTGCCCCCAGGCACTGAACGACAAATCTGGTATCCGCAGAGATTGGGGGGATGGACCATTGGTTGGAAGGTATCTCGCGATAATCTTGCACCAAATCGAAGACTTATCTGGAAAAAATCTTCCAGACCATCCACTGATCAGACAAAGAAGTGGGGAATTTCTTTGGGCTGAGCACGCAAGTCCAAACGAGATAATCTCTGAAATTGTGATCAAGCTGCGGTGACCGGGGGCCGCGGGGGATTTTCAAAAAAAACACTTCCCCGACGGTAAGCGCTCATACCATAAAAGGGTGCGGCCCCCTGTGTTTCCCGGACTCGCCAAGTTCGCTGCTGCTCACACACCCATCATGTCTACACAAACTCCTAGTCTGAATGACGAATCTGTTTTCTGGAAGACTGCCGACAACTGTCTGATTCGCTATTCGGGAGGCGGCGCGTTCATGCATCGCATCATCGAGCGCGCCGAGGGAGTGTATCTCTACGATGCTGACGGTAAAGCGATAACCGATTTACATCTGGTCAGGTAGGAGTACCCTATTTGATATCCATGTTAACACACTTATATTTCTTGCGTCGCGACAGATGAGCTCCATCCTCGGACATGGAAATCCAGGCACGTCTAGATCTTGTGTGTTGGGTTCAGTATTATATACTCACTTCAACCACCACGTCCAACAGAGATTGTCGCCGTTGTCAACAAACAAGTAGCGAATCTAGACCATCTATTTTCGGGGATGCTGAGTCGCCCAGTGGTCGACTTGGCTTCCAAGCTCAGCAGCATGCTGCCCCCCGGGCTCGACAAGGTGCAATTGCTCTCCACAGGGGGCGAGAGTAACGAATGTGCTATCCGGGTAAGTTCGGTGTCTATTCGATAGCAATTTTGCTAACGCCGAAATTAGATTGCCAAAATGTACACCGGTAAATTTGAGATTGTTGGTGAGAGAAGAGCTTGTTCCATACACTTTTTCCTTTAGCTGAAATTTCCTAGGCCTCGCAAATTCCTGGCACGGCGTTACCTTCGCCGCGGCGTCCATGACCTACCAACTCACGCGGAAAGGGTATGGTCCCGCGGCCGTTGGTTCATTGGCCCTGCCCACCCCCAACGGCTACCGCAGTCCCTTCAGAAACCCGGATGGCACTTACAACTGGAAAGCAGAGCTCGATTACGGGTTCTCTCTTGTCGACGCGCAATCTGTAGGAAGCCTCGCGGCTGTAATTGTGGAACCGATTCTCAGCTCTGGCGGAAGTCATTGTTCTCCCGCCGGGCTATCTGCGCGCTCTCAAAGAGCATTGCGTAACTCGGGGAATGTTGCTAATTGTGGACGAGGCTCAAACCGGCGTCGGCCGTACGGGCAAGAACTGGGCATTTGAACATGATGGCGTCGTGCCAGACATCCTGACCCTATCCAAGACTCTCGGCGCCGGCCTCCCTCTGTCCGCCGTCGTCACGTCCAGGGAAATCGAGGAGGTCGTTCATTCACGCGGCTTCTCCTTTTGCAAGTCTGGTTATCCGCCCTTCGCTTCCGCTAGCTTACATTTTGTTTTCGTTTTTCAGTCACCACGCACGTCTCAGACCCCCTTCCTGCAGCCGTTGGGCTCAAGGTGCTCGAAATTCTCGAGCGCGACAAACTAGCCAGCCATGCAGAACGCCTCGGTCAGCGGTTCCGTGCCTTTCTGCTGGGGCTTCAGGCGCAATACCAATGTATCGGAGAAATCCGTGGCTTGGGCCTCATGCAGGGCATGGAAATCGTCAAAAATCGCACGACGAAGGAACCGGACGAGGCACTCTCGACCGCACTGTCAGACCGCATGCTCGAGCTCGGTCTGAGCGCGAACGTGCTGAGAATTCCCGGGACCGGGAGTTCGTTCAGAATGGCGCCCCCGTTGACGATTACGCAGGATGAATTAGATGCGGGGATGGCTATTATCGCGGAGGCATTCCGGACAACTCCTGGTGTGAAGGCGTTGCTTGCGGTCCATGCTCCTGAGTTTGTGTTCTAAGGTTGGAAGCACGTGCAACTGATGTTGAGAAAAAGTTGAATCGAGTACGTACCTTTTAGTATCGAATTATTCAGTCAACGTCTTTCTTACGTTCCCCAATTGCATTCACTGTTTGAATTCTCCTCATTATGCCCTCAAATTGCACTGCGACGGTCAATGTTGACCTTCGGCGAAGCTTACTAGGTACAACGTTAAGGCGGGTGAGTTGAACGACGGCCAACACATGTGCAAAACGGAAGCAACAAATTCTTTGGCACAAAGTAAGCACTGTCAGTGCGATTGGGAATGCGGTCAGACCTAAATTTCAAGGCAAAAAAGCCCATGCGATTGTTTCAGAGGGTTGATGCAATGTCCACTGACTTCCATCTGGGTCAATCTGGTGGGCTCGAAGTGTGAGAGCTAAAGTGAATCGATTCTTGCACCACAGCACGCAGTATCCAAGTTTCTGAACTGCCAGTAAAATATGAACGGCGAATCAACCCAAATAGAGTCTCGGAGAAGGAAGAAAACAGTTAGTCTCTCCTAGGCAGACACTTCGTAGTTCTAACTCGTTTCTCGCCTGTTGAAGAAGACACTGGGAGTACATAATTCTCGAAGTTGAACCTAACCATTGCTTAGCACCCTATTGCACAACTGCCATGAGTCTCTCCTTCTCCTCTATTTACTTCTCAGTATTTGCTTCAAGTTTCCTGGCTCATCCTCTGGTGTTCTCAAATACTTCAAGTCGCTCTTTATTCCAAAGGCCACCAATCCGTTTTACTTGAATAATTGTCACAAGCCGCCTGCGGCCTGCTTGGGGCGAGCGGCTGCCTGCGTGTGCGAACGGCCGCTGGCATTCTCTTCTGGATCTTACTCTATTCCAGAGTCCTCCGTTTCCTTTTCTTCTGGTTCACTTGACTATCTCGGTCGGTGATATAGACCTGTGGCGTGAAGTTGACGAAATAGGACGAACGGTGGCCTCGTTACTTTACTCGACCGCGGTGATACCTCAAAGGAAAGCCTGATTCTAATGCTTGCCTTCATATATTTTATATGTGCGGGAGGTCGTGGCGTCGATGGAATATAACAGTCCGCGCCGCCGCTACAATGTTGACAAATATAACTCGAGGCAACAAGCACTTTCGCCCCAACTTCAGAACTGGATTTTAATTAGCTCTCTTCGGAGGTCCGCTTGATTTGCTCTCTACTCTCATTTTCGCATTTTCATTGAAACTGTGTCGAATTTTTTCAGTTTTGGTTGAAAGTTAAACGCCACGACGGAGGCCGTGGTTCAAAAATCGCGGGCAACTCGCTAGCGGTCGCTGGCGAGGATCCTCAACGGAAAAACACCCCATAGGTTGATTTCAACCTCTCATTTTACAACAAACTGATGAAAATTGGCGCAACCCACCAGAGTCTTGGGCCATCGATAGGCTGGATCGTCGCCTTACTTTCTTGGAAGTCTGTTATCCGATCTTTCCTCTGTCAGGCGGTCGGTCAACGATTTGAGCGATTATTACAACGAGCAGGTCGTCAGCCGTCGCCGAAGCAGTCTGCTGACGTTAATATTCTGTAAGTAGCTCCATGTTGCGCAGCACCTTCCCCATTGTTCATCGGCAAGCACGACGGACCGGCCGCCGTGTATCTTTTCCGATGCTTTTTGCTGGTTATCGTTGGGCGGATCTCAGTTCTGATCCGCGAACACCCGGAAGCGAAAAAATTGCTCGACTTGGCCGCACAGCTGAACGAATTCTTGCCTTTCTGGTTCGGTAGGTGCGCACAGTGCCACGAAACAGGGAGAATCATAGGGAGGCAGATACCGACACCAGCAATAATCATCAAGAAAAAAATCAGCGTCATTCGCTGATCCGTCGGTACAGGTATTGTGATTTTTTGTGCGGCAGTCCTTCTCCGGTCGGATCCGCGAAGGCTCAAACAAAGTCTTGGCGTCCATTTAACGCTCTGAGGGTCCCATGAGTCCATCCAGGTCCATCCGCGGCGGCCAGGCTACGACGGAGGTGCATACGGGGCTTGTAGTTGACTTTGACTTGACTCGCGGAAAGCCTGGGAATGGGAAACCGCACGTAATACTTTCAACACGTTCTGCCCGTCGGGAAGAGGCCGCTTTTGAAGATGGTCAATGGCATTTATATATTTAGGATCTATCTAGCTACGAGGTACGGGACCTGGTTTAAATTAGGACAAGGACGCGTGCCGTCATTTTTTGTTCTTAGAAAAAAAACGAGTTCTGTTAATTCTAGGGAAAATATAGGACGATTTTAATAATGACCTGAAATAGCGGTCCACACTCCACTACTTCATTCGTGAACTTTCGTCAAATGCTGTCGCACGGAATCAGAAGCATTAGTTGTGTTCGAACTTTGAACCGGGGTGAACTATTTTCGGTGGTTGAAGGGGAGCTTCACGACAGAAGGAGATACCAAAGGAGATGGTATCTCATCCTAGTCCTTGGTGCTATCTCCTGCTTGTAGGCGACTCGGTAGTTGAGAGGCAAGTAGTATTGAACATGGCGGCCAATACTCACGCTGCACGGGGCGATTCCCGCGAGCGTTCCGTGTGGTCGCACGTTTGGTAACTCTTCGCTGAATAACGCGATTCCATAGCCACGACGTTTGTTGAATACACGTAAAAAAGTGCGGTCTAGGTGATGGCGTTGTCGATGCAAATGCACCCGGAGAACGAATGCCAGGGAATGCCGCGGGCCAGCAGAGCGCGAAGCAGTCGCTGCTCCAACAAATGATTGCAATCGTTCCGAGGAGCAGTAGTATGGTCCGAATCCCATCCCATTTACTCCGTAGATGTGGGCAGACCTTGACCGCCGTGCTCTTCCGCAAAATAAAAATGTATCAATCCAATCAAGATTCCCGCGCCGGTGTCCGGTCGTCTCTGTCCCGAATATGCTGGACCGAAACTGCGCCGTCCGGTGGGAATCCCGGAATATAGACCTGAATGTGGTAGTTTTCCTAATACGCACGTTCCCACCCCAAGAGAAGACGACACCCACCGGCATTTTCAGCGCAATCTCCAATCACATAACCTCGCCGTGTGCTGGAGACTCCGAGTAAAAAATCAACCGCGAGTCTGTGGAATCGTTCTGATCCGTTCGAAATAGCCTGTCGTCATAAGACGCATGCCGGGCGCCTGGGCGCCGCGGCAGTAGAAGCCGATCGGAGAAGAGGATGGCCAGGCCACCGCAGTAGCTTAGAAAGAAGCCTGAACAGTTCTAAGAGTATATCCGCCGCTGTCAATAATGGACAGCCCGGACCGCTTCCGTTCAAACCTCGCCCTAACAGTTGGGCGCCATCGGTGCGGTATCAGACATATCGCCCACGACTGTTATACGCAGTATGCAAGGTGTAATTTGTTCCAAGCCAGGAAAAAAAGACCCACAAGACCCTTCTGAGCATGGTGGTGGTGGTTCGGATTGAAGGTTTGTTCCGAGTTTCTGATGCCATCGATTTAATTAAGACTTGACATGGTCGATTTTGTACTCATCGCCAACTCATATGCCAAGAATTCGACATGGTTGGAATCTTCATCTATTTCCCCCCATTAAACTTCTAAATTCCTGGTATCTTTCGGATATAAAGATACTTATGTCCGTCCGCCGATCCTACGTGATTTCCCACGCATTGGTTCTTGTGAGGCCTAGACTCGGGAAATGCCGTTCCTATCTTATCTTATCGCACATTAGCTTCACGCAGATATAAATAAGATCCAAATTGTGGCATAAAATCACCTCGCGGAATCCCATATGCATTCAGGATGTCTAGATCTTTCTTTTAGAGCAAAATATTTCCATCAACAAGACTTCGGTCTCTGGAGCCCATTGCCTTCGAAGCCGCACACGCAGTGGTGTGGTAAAAATTAGTTCAATCGTGGACACATCCCCAATTTTGTTACAAATCAACAAGTTGAACAAACCGGAGCCTCACTTTGTTATCTGCTTCTCCCAGAGGGAGAAGACTTGGTTCAGGATCCAATGCCCTAACCAATCAACATGAGAACTGGGACCCTGAGGAGCCAGGTCTGCACCCTATTATTTTCCCTATCTTATCTTATCTTGGCTTATCGCAGATAAGATGTATATTTTTTATGTTGGGCCGCATTGCGCCATGGGGGGTTTTTTTTTCATGTTCCTGATCGTTGACATTATCCGCACAAAATCCGCACGGTGGGAATTCCGAAATTCCGCCGCTGTTAAAATGCTAATACTACCGCCGACAGACCGCAACCTTGGTTTACGCCGGCGAAGGTCTTTCTGCATGCATGTCAATACCCTTGGTTCCTCCGCTGGTCAAAGGAACTGATGTCTTGTTCCTCTGGCGCCGTAATAGGACTGTGTTGGGCGCACACACTGTTTAAATAATTGTGCTGGTGGTAATCCAAACTGCAGGCATTCCCAGCCGATTTTTTCCCGTTCACCCACTGCTTAATAATTATATATCAGGTTCAGGTACAGTTCAAAACAGGTCTTCATGGTTTCTGTGAATCAGTGATTCCTCCAATAGTTCGTGCAACCTGAGTTTCAAGTCCTGAAGTCATCTAGTCGCTCCTAGCCAGACACTTCAACAATAGAGAGTTTGCGCTGTAGCCATCAGAGCCATCTGATGGCTTTTTGCACTGCGTAAATGGAGGGCTGATGGCTGCAGGCAAAATTTTCACAGATAGCCCAAGTGTGCAGTAAGAAGATTAAAAGAGCCCCAGGCACTCTCCAAAGTCTCTTTGGTCACGTCAGACCTGATGTCCTTTCATTTTGTAATTAAAAAATGTACAACCAGAAAACATTACAAAATTTAGTGATGGACCCATTGATGAGTGTTTTTCCACACACACATGAGAACTGGGTCGCGTCATCTCCCATCAGGGTAAGCAAAAAAGATTGTCATCAAAAGGGTTCAAGCCATTTGCGCAATGCAAAAAAGCCATCAGATGGCTCTGACGGCTGCAGTGCAAACTCTCTATTATCTCTGCGGAGTTACATTGGATATGATATTATGGACTCAACCGGGGGTCACAATTGGCGAAGTCACGTTAACGCTGGCTCTCTGCTCGAAATTTAAAGCCGTGGGTGAATTTAATGAGAGGAAAATATTGCAGATGCTCTGCTGATCCACGAAGTGAGTAAACTGGACAAGCGGCAGGTTTCTAGCCGTCTGGTTTAAGTGGTTCATATTTTCAAAGTCCGACGACCCTTAATGGGAAATTGCGTAATCCAAGAGGCGAAACCGTCATTTTGTATCACCTACAACAGAGACTAAAGCAGCAGACAGACTTGGTTCCTAAATACAGAACTGTCCTGGTCCCAGGTCAGCCGCGCTGCGAGTGGAGTGGTCCGTGGGCGGCTCCATTGTTCGTATAATTAATTTGATGCCATCACTCAACCGTGGGAACTCCTTCGTCGAGTGAATCGAGAGTTCCATTCCATGGCAGTTCGAGGGGTACGCGAATCAACTATTAGTAGAAAATTATTCCTGGTTTGGATTCACGACAATTTTTTTTTTTTCTTTTGAGAAAGAGTTTGGGATAATGAAACGCCATCTGCAGAAACATTCCAAGTTCAAGTGGGTTTTTTCTTTTGTGTAGATGGTCATTAGCCAGTTATTTCCCGCCGAATTTGTCCAGGACCGTATATTTCACGCATTCATTAGATGCGCTTCACTTACATAATTCCCGTGGTTGAAAATCACAAAAGATTCAGAACATTGTGGCATATTTCGCGCAGCGTAAAACTAGTACTCCTCTACATGCTACTTGAAGCCGCTGATATTCCCTGGCCACCCAAAATTTCGAACGCAGCCGGAGAAAACCCAAGATCGTACTCGGAGTCGTCGAAGTCGTCGACGATGTGCGCGTAGACTGTCTTTCCGTTCGCTGCATGATAATGTAACAAAAATGTCCCCGCAAAGTTGGTTTTTTCGTGAGACGCACCGGTAGCGACGAAGCGGTGGTCGCAGATCGAGTTGGACTCGCCGGAACCGTCCCTGAAATGCCAATGAAGGGGGCATGAGGCGAGGGGGCCCACCGGTAGTGTGGAAGAATGTGCTTGAGACCGACGCGACGAGGTCGGTATTATCGGAGTTGACAAACTCACAGGCGCCGTAGCCAGGATGGAACCAGAACGCTATTCGGTATTTCGTCTCAGCAACAAGAAAATAAATATGGACAGAAAAATGCGCGTTACCGTCGCCAGTGTGCTCCACCGTGCTTTCGGTCGCGCCAACGATGAACACGGCAGTGAGGACGCGAGAAGAGGTAATTCTGAACATGGTGTTGATAGTTTAATGTCTGAGTTGGAATCGAATGGATGAGGTGGACGCCACGGGAGGCTTATATACACCGCCGTCATGCTCATACGGCCGAATAGAATCGTGCACACCGTTCAATGGATGCATAATCCTCCGGGGTGGGTGGGGCATACAACGGCAGTATGACCTTCGTTAAAACTCGGATGGCAGTATGTCGCAAAAGGGCTTGATCGACTATAAGGGGTTAGGAAGGGTTACAGGCTTATCGGCGGGTTACAGGGGAGTTATAAGTACGGGGCTTACAGCTAGGATATCATTAGTTATACAGTCTTTAATCGGGAAGCGAAACAAACCGTGAAGCGAAACACCACGTGTTTTGGATCTACGGCACCTCCCACAAGGCCAGATTTTTTGAGAGCGTTATAGTCCGTCAAAAACTCGCATTCACATAAGGATTTGAGCAGGGAGCTCTTCTAGAGCCAATAAATAATGATGTTTTAGAACACTGTTTGGCCCAGTTTCCGACGAGCTGCGCAGCCACCGTTTCCCAGCTCTTGCCCATGAATTCCGCAGGAAAGGCATATATTGGGGTTTTCAAGGTCACAGATTCCGAATATGGGTACCCCGAGTTTTCAAACTCTTTGCCTGAGGCACAAATCATGTGCTTGTAGTGTTTCGCTTCCTAGTGAATCAAAATTAATGGTTCCACTATATCCGGCCCGTTCTCCACCATTTTAGCACCAATTCACTCAAATCTTTTTATAGTCATGTAGCCACTGAATAGATACATTGACTTGAAAAAGAAAACGGCTGGAAATAAGTCTCCATCACAGAGTAATTCACGATGGCGCCCGATCGTTTCGAAAGACTGTATTCTTGAGAGAATTCTATATGTTGTCGCAAGATCCTAATCTCCCGAGTCACCAAAAAAGGGTGAATTTACACGCACTTCGCTTAGTTGTGGAGCGGGTGGAGCTGGGGTGGAGCTGCAACCTGAGCGCTGAGCACGGTACAAAACTGTGTTGGTGACATCTGACCTTTTCCCTGCAATAATAACAGATACTTATAATTAGAATTCAATTTGAGTCCACTCCCAACACCTTATGATAGAATTACTGATTCTGATTCCTCAACTTTTACTTCTGCTAGTCAACGGGGTTTTACAGCGCGCGAGCTCGGTTCTGAAGACTGGCGGAGGTGGGGAACAATGGCGTACATAATACCTGTAATATGCCGGGATATATCCCGGCATACTTCCCCAAACCGGCGTTCCTAATTAATAGCGGGACCATACCCACCTACCTGAAGTCTGAACTGACTTCGTAAACTGATAATAATTACTCTATCCTCTCAAGTTGCTACTGACATTGGCCCTTCCCCGCTGGTACTACAAGTACTAGCAGAGGGGGAGCCACCTCTTTCCGAAATTCTGCCTCGGCCAATTATAAACCGCTATAAGCTATAACCCTGTCACCAATTATAACCTCCGTAAGTCCTTATACCCGAGGATGGCGCCATTCCGAGGTTTATAGACCCCGCCAAAATCTTACAAGCTTATACTGGCTTATAGTTAATTATAGCGACTTTATCTCCCACAAAAGCACTTTTTGCGACATATTCAGGAATGGGACGGGGACTTCGTCGAATCGGCGTTAGCGAGTTGCAGTCATCGTGCAAGTCACTGTTGAGGCCCCCAGGTATGACTACGTGCATCTACCAGGGGTAGACCAAGGTAGACCAACATTGCCTACCCTGTGACTACGTGGGGCCTCAACGCAGTGGGTACAGTAGTCATCGCGCAAATACACTGTTCAAGTCGATTTAAGTGCCAATTTGAATCCAGACCCATCGACCATTCGAGGCATATATAGATTGGAGAATATATTTACGAAATAAAGCGATTCCGAACGGGCGGGCAGAAGCAGCCGATTCCGTCCAAACGTCGTCGGGGCAGGCGCAGTCTATTCAGCCGAAAGTGCAAGGGGTTAAAAGTAAAAAGTCAGAAACAATCGTCTAGACCGACACAGCTCCAGCTCGCGATCATGTTTCCGGAGCCCGGGGCCGTGTACATAGCGTCCGAGTCAGTGAATATGGGGTCTAGGTAGAGGAAAGGAACTTGACGTACGAGGAACGGCGCGGCGCGACAAACAGCATGTAGCCCGTCGCGCGCATGTAGTGGCCTTGCGCGGATTTACGATTGATTATTTTATTAATTAATTGCTTCGTGCGCAGACGGCCATATGTAGAAAGCGACCGCGATGTGCTTATCGTGTTGTAGGTATGGTTCGACCCTCTGAGCGTCAGGATGTCGCGTTTCTCCGAGAGGATGATGCACGAGAGGTATGTCTACGTCGTGCCCAATATCCGCGCAGCAGCACAGTGGGGAGCCACATGGCGTAGCAGAGGTAGCGGTAGCTCCAGAGCGTCACCGTGCTCGTGGCCTATACTGCATGTCGTCGAGTCCGTGCGCGCGCGCGCGGTTGGTGAAGGTCACGACTATGTACTAGTTGGGGGTTAGGACGAGTGACCAAGACGAGACGAGAGACACGGCGCACTCCCGGCGCAGAGGATGTGCGGTATGAGCCCGAAAGTATGGGCATTGCGCGGTTGGATGGCCCTGAGCTGGAGGTGGTACATAGGCGTTGGGGACGAAGAGGAGAAAGTGGACGGCGAGGAGTAGGAGCTGGCCGGACCTCCAGTCCCATCACATGGCGCACGAACTGACGAGAATCCCCACCGAGAGCGCTTTGACACCGAGAGCGGGACGAAGAACGCTTTGCGTAGCTGGTATGGACGGGTGGGCATGGTGGCACTGGAGGTAATTTGGATTCTAAGCCCATTTTTTTTTTTGTTGGTGTAGAGAAAGCCTTGCCCTGCCGACGGAGGAGAATCGATATCGTGCGCGCCGTTCGACGGATCCCGGGTTGGAATGGAACGGGTAAGAATTACAGGCTCGTCGGTATTTCAACTCTTCACATAGGTTCATTGAATCGATCGGCCCATTTTGAATACGTGTTCAAGTTGCGCTTCGTAGCAGGAGGCAACTTGAAGTGAACTTGTAATCGTAGGCGATTCGATACAGTGCAACGACACAGGAATTTGAAGTAGACATCATGAGCCGGAGGTTCGAAGCAGCCTGCCAGTGCATTGGAGTTGAATAACATGTCTACGAGAGAAAGAGGCGCGCTGGGACAGGCGCCGATTCTACGGTCCAACCTTCCTCTGAATCCTGATATACACTGTTCAATGTCCTTGGTAATGTCCGAGCGAGTGAAGTGGAACCACACACATATTATAATGCTTACCTTTGGGCGTCCTTGGCCCCGGTACTGCGTATTTGTATTTGCGCTTGCGAGGATGGTGGGGGTTGCAAATGAGGAAAGTTTGTATGTAGCTGTTGTGACTCTGCCGACTCGGACGATGCGATCTTTCGTGTTGAACCGAACCACCATGTCGATGCACTACTGTGCAAGGACCCTGCTCCTGTCACATACATGGCTGCGTCCTGTTTACTTTTGGAATCCGATTATTGCTGTGCGCCGGTGGGCTGGAGCTCGTATTTATGTCAACTTTCAAAGCGGCTTCAAGGCGGATATCGTACTACTCGCCGCCCTCTGTCGGACAAGGTGGTGCGCTGTCAAATGGGTATCGCAATATCAAAATCACCGCTGGCGCAATCATGATCAGGATATTCAACAACCCAAAGAGGCGTTCTGCGCTACTAAACATAGCAATGCAATGCGGACGGCGCATTGCGTTCGTTCTCAATAACAGAATCCCGGCGCGCAGCCGTTCTCAAAACAGGATTGTAATCCCGTGTTCAGCTCGAAACAGAATTCCAACTGTCACTGGTTGTTGGGCTGGCGATCGATTGTGCCAGCCACTGCCAGGCAGCCGGGCAGATTAATTGCCGCTCTGTGCCAAGGGCATGAGGCTGGTGAGGTTATTCGGCGCCGACGGTCCACCATCAATGTCATCGAGGATGTCGAATGTTCAAGTTGGGCGGAACATTAATTAATGTTGGGCGAAGAGAGGAGATGGCCTGTGGATCTTGGTAGACCCATTTTCTGGAGAGATTGGGTTCAGCATCGGTCGGAACATTGCACACACGTGTGCACGGAAGATGCCGAGTGGCGTTGTTATGCTCACCACCCCAAAAACCTGCGGGTCCCTTGTGCTGGTGCAAGTAAAAGTTTTTAGCATTGAAGGTGCATAATTTATTCTGTGAGCATCCCCGTGCATTTTCCATTTTTTTAGGAATTTTTCTGTGCCGAATTGAAGGATGCAACGCACGGACCATGTGTGTCGGAGTTTGAAATGGATGGAGGCGTGACCTTACATGTGACGAGGTCCCTCTCATCACACCCCCAACGCGCGCAATATCGATACGGAGTATTGGGCTCTCCCCCTGCTCCCTGCCTGCTCAGCCTACATTTCCTGGGCCCTCCTCGACCTCGGAATCCATATCTTGACTTTGGGGCATCCCGAGTGCCCGCCGCGATCCCTATAGTATTCCGCTCGGCGACTTTTCGCCTTAGCACCATCTTGCCCCGTTCGCTGGCTATCGACCTGTGGCCCCCGACCGGCCCACTCCCGTCTCCACCCTTGCGCACCCACCCGCTATCCTTTTCTTGAAATGGCCTCCGCAGCGCCTCCCAACGACCCGTCCTTATCGTCCGCGCCAGCAGCAGCAGGCAATGCGCCCCTCCTCGGCATCCCCGGCATCGACCTCGCCCAGCTGCAGGCCGCCAACCAGAACCTCCAGCTCGACCCGAATCAGCTCATGAACCTCCTCCGCCACCTCCCCAACGTGTTCACCAAAGTACGTCCCCATCCCACCATCCCCCCTTTTCCCTGCCCCCCACACCCCACACCCTTCCCTGTTCCCCTCCGTCCGCACCCATTCCGCCCTTCCCCGCCCCCAATCCCAAAAATCCCCACCCGCTCGCGCCCTACACGTGATCGTGCTGCGCTCATCACGCCTCCGCGTCCTGCACGCCGCCTCACATGACATCCCCGCCACATATTTTCGCATTCGCCGCTCACTGACGATACCCGCCCGTACAGCAGCTCGCAGACGGCACGCTCAAGGAGGACGCCGCGCAGACGCTCTCGAACCTCTCGCAGTTCACCGCCGCGAACGGCGGGGGCGGGACGGGCCCGGGCGGGTTCCGCGTGAGCGACCCCGGGCCCTCGTCGCACCCGCACGGGCCCCCGGGGCTCAGCAACGCGCACCTGCAGCCGCTCCCGCCGAACATGCTCGGCTCGGGCGGGATGCCGAACCCGCCGGGGCACGCGGGCCCGCCGCCGGGGCATAGCAGCAACAACAACAACAATGATGGGGGCGATGACGACGGGGACGACGGGGAGTACGTCGACAAGCCTGAGGGGGGCGGGGAGACGCCTGCGCGCAAGACGGGCGGAGGGGGGAAGGGCCGTGGGCGTGGGGGCGCGACGATGGGGAGCGATGAGTGGAGTCGGCAGAGGAAGGATAATCATGTATGTCCCTTCGTGCTTCCCCTCAGGTGTTATCATTGCTTACTATGCGTGTGTGTGATGCAGAAAGAGGTGGAGCGCCGGCGCCGCGGGAACATCAACGAGGGGATCAACGAGCTGGGGCGCATCGTGCCGAACGGGTCGGGCGAGAAGGCCAAGGGCGCGATCCTGTCGCGCGCGGTGCAGTACATCCACCACCTCAAGGAGAACGAGGCGAGGAATATAGAGAAGTGGACGCTCGAGAAGCTGCTCATGGACCAGGCGATGGGGGATCTGCAGGTGCAGTTGGACGAGATTAGGCGGATGTGGGAGGAGGAGCGGATGGCAAGGCAGCGCGCGGAACAGGAGCTTGCGGGGCTGCGCGGGGGGAAGGGCGAGGGCGGGGCGGGCGAGAAGCGCGGGAGCCCCGACGGCGCGGGGGAGGATGGCGGCGCGGATGGGAAGAGGCAGAGGACGGAGTGAGGCCTGCCCTCCTTGTCGTGTTGTACATACTCTTTCTTTCTTTTCCCCTCCTCCTGTTTCTGTCGTGTCTGATGTACAGTATTGCAAGCTCTCTGTGATTTGCACGAAAAAAAAATATACTATCCGCTGTATTCTCCCCTCTATCGATGGCCGCCTCCGAGTCAATCTTGCCTCTGAGCATAAGCATGCATGATTATACTCAGACGGCCGAATACAGATTCATTCACCTTACACTACACAACGCCCACTGGCAGGAGCTCGCTCGCCAGATCCCCCCTCCCCCCTCCGCGCACCGCACAAACCCCACGCCGCGGGCGCACCTCGTACCCCGCGACCAAGGTTATGCCGACACAGTTGGTTGTTCAAACTGAGACAGTCGTTCCGTCGAGTCCAAAATCGGCATCAGGCTCCTGAAGATGTGGTGCATTGAATAGGTATTATCGGTGTCATATGTATAAGTAAATAGGGACAACTGGAAACGGACAAACGGCGCATATCCTATCGCGTAGCCTGGGCGGGGTTTATTAATTATTAATGGTGCGCCTGAGAAAGTGACCGAGTGTTGTAGGTGTGGCTAGCGTCAGAATGTCTGTTGCGTTTCTCCGAGAGGATGATAGCACGAGAGGAGGTACCGACGGCGCCGCGCAGCAGCATGGCGTAGCAGAGAGGAGTCGACGAGCGTATAGTCCATGTCGGCGGATCCGCGCAGTTGATGAAGACGACTAGGGGTGAGCGAGCAAGCGCCTAGGGGGAACCGAGACGCACTCCCAGCCGCTGGGGATGTGCGGCATGAGCGTGAAGGCGTTGAGCTGGAGGTGGTAAGTAGGCGCTGGGCAGGAAGAGGAGGAAGTGAAGTGCACGGCGAGGCGCAGGAGCTGGACGATATCACCGGACCACCATAGCGCACGAACCGATGGGAATCCCAGCCGAGAGCGGGATGAAGAAAGCTGGTATGGTGGAGGAGTAGACGCGGCACCGCCACTGTTAATTCCAAAAACGATACACCGCCCTACATAACGCCCAGCGCCGTCTTGAGCTCGTCCGCCGGCTCCGTGTAGCCCCGCCCCTCCTCCGCGTACCGTGCACACGCCCATACAAACCCCCACGCCGCGCGCGCGCTCCGGCGCTCCGCGTACCCCGCCTACGGATCGACGTGCGTGCCCCGCGCGCGGGTCGCCGTGCGTACGCGATGAGCAGCTCCTGCCCGACCGCGATGTCCGCCGCCGCCGCCGCCGCGCAGCGAGGTCGAGGTGCCGCGTGGAGACCGGAGACGGTGCTCGAGGTCTGGGATGCGTAACACCAAAGTCAAGTTAGGCGCAGGGAAAGAAAGAGGCAGGCGCACTGAGGCTTGTGCGGGGGAAGCCCGCGTCGAAGAGCGCGGCCTGTTGATGCGACGACGCGCGCGTCGTGTCCTACGCGCAGTGGAACGCATGGCAGTGCATCTCGAACGCCGTCTCTCCGGCGAGTCAGATCTTTAGGTTATCGTCAGTATAGTATCCTAACCATTTTACCGCGTAAACACACTCGAAAAAAAGCCATGCACTAAAGCCAGTTGAGGTGGAAGGCGCGCGAACGTAGTACTGTCCCATTCATCGCCGAATCGCTAGGAACTGATCAAGTGTTTGGAGGGATTGAAAGCAAAGCCGAAGCTCGAAAAAAATCCAATAAAACCGAGTTTCGCCAGGCTTCCACCGCTGCAATAATGGCTTCCCCAGGACAAGAACGAACGACGCACGGACTTGAAGCGCTCCTCCAGGCCCAACTCTGCAAAAGCTGCCCTGTGCGAGGAGAAGCGGGGATTAATTGAAGTAAAGGTTACGCCGACGCAGTCGGTACAGAATGGATTATTAAACTGAGACAGTTCTGTAATCGGCATCAAGTTGTGTGACCGGGAAGCGCGCCTCCTGAAAATGTGGTGCATTGAATAGGTGTTATATGTATAATAGGAAAGGAAGACGCACTGGAAACGGCGCCGGCTTTGCCAGCGCGACAAACAGCCCATATCCTGTCGCGTACATGTAATGGCCTGGGCGGGGTTCAAGTTATTTAGCGGTGCGTAGACACCCGCCTGAGAACGCGACGTGCTTACTTATGGTGTTGTACGTGTGGCTCGCCCCTTTCCGCGTCAGAATGTCGCGTTTCTCCGAGAGGATGATGCACGAAATGTACGTCCACGTCGTGCCCCAGACGGCGACGGCGCCGCGCAGCAGCATGGGGAGCCACATGACGTAGCAGAGGTAGCTCCAGAGCGTCACCTTGCCCGTGTCCGGGTCTTTGAGCCTATACACCATGTCGTCGAATCCGCGCGCGCGGACGCGGTTGATGAAGACGACAACTATGTAGATAGGGGTGAGTGAGCGCCTAGAGCAAAGGCGACCGAGAGGAGAGACACGCAACTCCCAGCGCTGAGGATGTGCGGCATGAGCATGAAGGCGTGGGCATTGCGGGGCTGGACGGCCCTGAGCTGGAGGTTGTAGGCGTTGGGGACGAAGAGGAGGAAGTGCACGGCGAGGAGCATGACCTGCCCGATGTCGCCGGACCACCAGTCCCAGCACATCGCGCACGAACTGACGAGAATCCCAACCGAGAGAGGGATGAAGAACGCTTTGCGTAGCTGGTATGGTGGTGGGACGGACATGGACGCAAATCCTTATTTGAAATACTCCTTATGTTGCATACTGATGCAGTTAAGAGATATCTGGCTTGTCGGTTGAATTGATTGCGCGTCAGTGAGTGTCAATGAAGACGGCATGTCGCGGCAATTTCCAGTCGCGCTGCCCGTACTCAGATAACTGCATCCGACACCGATACCTACTGGATTCCTCTTCGACTTTACTTGCCTCACACATTCAACTTGAAAATTTTGTAAAAAAAGCCTGATCACACCATGTCCGCGCCGCCAGACGCCGAGCTCCAGGATGCCCTTGCACAGCTCAAAGCGCAGAACCCCGCCCTCGGCATCGGCAAGATCCACGCGCGGCTGCGCGAGGAGCACCCCGACTGGGTCGTCAGCGAGAAGCGCACGCGCAAGGTCCTGCTGCTCGTCGCGTCCGAGTCTGCGCCATCTGCGCCGAACCCGTCAGCGCTGAACCCACACCCGACGTCCGCGCTGGTCCCCGGGCTGGACGTTGGCGCGTGGACCCCGCGCGTCGCGGTGCGCCTGTTCAACGCGCAGAAGGGCAAGGGGCTCGTCGCAAGCCAGAAGATTAAGGCGGGCGAGACGGTGTGGACGGAAGACCCGTTTGTTATTGCGCCGGAGTGGTAAGTGGGTGCATATACGAAAGCATGGACTTGGAGAGGATGTTGAGTGAACGGTTGCAGACTTTAAACCTCACACAAAGTTTCTTCAGCAGTTAAAGAAGACAAAGGGCAGGCCAAATTTGGTGGTCCCTTTGTCTTCCCTTTGCCTGCTAAAGAGACTTTGCGTGATGTTTTGAGCCTGCCTTACCACCTGCATCTAAGGCACTTGGATTCCAAGTGTCTCGGTCTTTGCCCCGATGTCTTTGACGAAGTCTTTCACATTCGACTTTCTGGCTATCCTCCCCGTGCGACTCTGTCAAAACACTCATATTTATCTTGCAGGGAAATCTACGACAAAATGCGCGCAGGCGCCGCATGCGCCTTCTGCACCACGCTCTTCCCGCTCGCGCGCACACGGGCGCGCTGCCCGCACTGCCCCGCGGCGTTCTGCAGCGCCGCGTGCCGCACGCGCGCGGGGGAGACGACGCACGCGCTGCTGTGCCCCGCGCAGAACCCCGCATCGATGCCGCTGCTGCGTTGGGCGCGCGCCCGCGAGTGGATGGCGCTGCACGCGCTGGTGCAGTGCACCGCGCGCGTGCTGCGCGCGTATGCCGCGGGCGAGGCGCAGGGCGAGAAGGACTGGGGCGTCGCGGGGGCTTTTGCGGAGCTGGGCATGGAGGAGCGCGCGAAGTATAGCTTCAAGTCAGTGCGTGGTTCGTTTTTATGCTGGGGAGGCCAAGGAAGGCGAAATTCGGTTTATCGAGTTTCGACTTTGCTTTCAGTTGATGAAAGCAGTCGAGATTTGGGAAATCTAGCGACTTCCACCTCAACTTGGCTTTACTGTGTTTACGCGTTAACAAGTATATGCTGACGATAACCTAAAGATCTGAGCCGGACCGCGAGACGTGGCGCACGGCGTTCGAGATGTACTGCCATGCGTTCCACCGCCCGCGGCGCGACGACGGCGCGCCGGCGCCCAAGCTCCCGGACGAGGAGAAGCGCGTCGCGGCCATCTTGCGCACGCCGCTGCCCGCGCACGTCGAGGCCGCGCTCTTCGACTACGACACGGGCTTCCTCCGCGGGCTCGGCCGCATGAGCCTCAGTGCGCCCCCTCCTCCCTCCTTCCTTCCTTCCTTCCTTCCCCGTGCTCAACTCAAACTTGCAGACCTCGAGGCGCACGGCGGGCTCTACACGCTGCACGCGCACCTCAACCACAGCTGCGCGCCCAACGTCTCCGTGCGGCACCTCGACCAGCGCACGGCGCTCGCGCGCATCACGCTGCGCGCGACGGCGGACATCGCGGTCGGGCAGGAGCTGCTCATCACCTACGTCGATCCGCAGGCGGGGTATGCGGAGCGCCGGGGCGCGCTCGCGGCGTGGGGGTTTGTGTGCGCGTGTGCAAGGTGCGCGGAGGAGGGGCGGGGGTACAAGGAGCCGGAGGGGGTCCCGGCGGATCTGGCGAGCGAGCTCAAGGCGGGGCTGGGCGTTATGTAGGGCGGTGTCTAGCGAAATTTTGGAAATAACAGTGGTCTACTCCTGGCAGCGCAAAGCGTTCTTCGTCCCGCTCTCGGTGGGGATCCTCGTCAGTTCGTGCGCCATGTGCTGGGGCTGGTGGTCCGGCGATATCGGCCAGCTCCTGCTCCTCGCCGTGCACTTCCTCTTCTTCGTCCCCAACGATTACCACCTCCAGCTCAGGGCCGTCCACCCGCGCAACGCCCACGCCATACCGCACATCTGCAGCGCTGCGAGTGCGTGCTCCGCCGTCCATCTTTGTCGCTCACCCATCATCTCCCTATATACGTAGTCGTCGGCTTCATCAACCGCGTGCGCGCGCTCGGATTCGCCGACGTGGACTACACGCTCGTCGACCCGGCCACGGGCATTGTGACGCTCTGGAGCTAGAGCTACCTCAGTTACTCCATCGCGCTCCCGCTGCTGCTACGCGGCGTTGTCGCCATACGGGCTACGACGTGGACGTATCTCTCGTGCATCATCCTCTCGGACCCACGCGACATCCTGACGCGTAGGGAGGCGAGCCATACCTACAACAATAATGCCGACGAAGTCCCCGTCCCATTAATCCTGCTGCCATTCCGAGTTTTATCGATTGAACTGAGGCATCCACCCAACCCGGAGGATTATGCATCCATTGAACGGTGTGCACGATTCTATTCGGCCGTCGACAGTGGGGTTTCTGTATATAAGTCTCCCGTGCCGCCCCACATTCGACTCCAACTCAATTCGACTCCATCCAAAGATTAGCACTTTTCATGTTCGGAATCACTCCTTCTCGCGTTCTCGCTGCCATTTTCATCGTTAGCGCGACTGAAAGCGCAAAGGAGCACACTGGCGATGGTAACGCGCAATTTTCTGACCGTATTTCTTCAAATTGTTGTTACTGAGACGAAATACCGAATAGCGTTCTGGTTCCATCGTGGCTACGGCGCCTGCGGGTTCGTCAACACCGACACCGACCTCGTCGCGTCGGTCTCAAGCACGTTCTTTCATACCTACCAGTGGGCTGAATCGTCCCATTCCCCTTCATTGACTTATGGTAAATATTTCAGGGATGGTTCCGGCAAACCCAACTCGATCTGCGACCACCGCCTCGTCGCCACTGGTGCGTCTCGCAAATAAAATCGATTTGGGACGTGGTTGTTGAATTTATCATGCAGTGAACGGGAAGGCGGTGTACGCGCACATCGTCGACGACTTTACCGACCCGCACCGCTCCGAGTACGATCTTGGGTTCTCTCCGGCTGCGTTCGAGATATTGGGTAGGAAGGGGACTATCAGCGGCGTCAAGTGGCATGTGGAGGAATACTAGTTTGGGGTGGAAGGGCGGAAGAGAAGCTACATAACGCGAAATATGCTACAAATGTTCTGAATCTTTTGTGATTTTCAACCACGGCAATTAGGTGAAGCGTAACTAATGAATGAGTAGAATATACGTTATGCGGCTCGTTGACTAAGCAAACCGGATTGCCATGGTCCAACTTTGCAGCAGGGACAGCCCCTCGGTCTTTACCCCAGCCAAGAAGATGGACACCCGCCGGGCCATCGACGCCAGCTCCTGCACCGCCGACTCCGGGATTCTCATACTCCAAAGAAGGTCGGGAAGCGTCGCGTGGTCCTCGACGTCCCATGGATCATCAAGCTCTGTGATGTCGAGGAGAAGCTGCTCGTCTTCTGAATCGGTGTCTGTCGACTCCTCCAGCGTCTCCTCAGTTTCGAGCTGCGTCTCTGGCGGCGCCACAAACTCGGGGGGCAGAGGGGCGTGCTTCTTCGATGCACGGGTTATTGATTCCGCTTCCAGCCTGGTTGGGAAGTGGTCAGTTAATAACCTATAGCGTGCAAGAATATACATACTCCTTCAATCGGCGCTTCTCCTCGAAAAAGCCCAGTGGGTCGGGAAGCTCGCCGACCTGGGAGAGGTCGTAGGAGATGTCGACGACCGCCATCGTGTCCGGTGGGCGACTCGATTCGACCGTGTCATTGTAGTACCACTCCTCGTACGCGCGGTCGACGTCGATGGGACAGCTGAAGTCGCCGGTGTACTCATTGAGGTCGCTGAAGTTGACGTAGCTCGACCGGTCGGGGAGGGCAGGAGGTGTGCAAGTACGTAGGGCAGCGGAGCGCCTGGCCTCCTCCCCGGCCAGGATGCGTCGGTGGCGCGTTACGTCCAAACTGCTGAGAGTGACTGCGGCGCTGTCGTCCGCGCAAGTGACAGGGACGCGGACGACGCTGCGCATGAAAGAGGGCTGGTAACACGTTTTCCAAGGCAGTGGCTTATTTGGCCGAAGCGGCTCGCGGGAAAGTGGGTGGGTCGTGGCGGGGAAGACTGGCGTGTACATATCCGGACCAATGAAGTCGTCTGGGGATGCTTGCGGGATCGTGGGGCTCGTGAGGAGGATAGAGTACGTGTGGTATTTGGCGTGCGAATCGAAAATGTCCACCGCCTAGAGGATATCTGTTAGCTTCATTGTGTTGGCTCTCGGGAGTAGGAACACTTGCCTTGTTCACGTATCCGACATACTTTTGTACAGGCATTTGGCGGGCGGCTGCGAGGGCCACAGGGTCGTTCAGAGACTCCAGCGTGGCCACAGGGTTGATGGAAATGACCACATAGGACGCAAGCTTCGGGAAGAGGGACAAAGGCATCGTTAAACGAGGTCTAATACCAAAGCGAAGCCAGAGAGCGCTCAAGCTCAAGTCCAGAGGGCGATGTTCAACACCAGTGCGTCCGGTCAGTTCACGTCAAGGGACTCTTTATACAGATGCGCTTTGGCATTGGCCGCATGTTGCCAAAGAGACGTACGTATTCGTATTGTCAAGTCGCATTTATAACACAAAGAGAGAGAAGTACAAGAACAAAGCGGCGTGGGAGGCGGTCAAAGCGGGATCAATTTTGATATCAAGCTTGTTGTGGTACGGTATCAGTCGTTGAGGCTGACTTTTTGTTTCCTGGACTTCCGACTGACACTGAAGCTCAGGCTGCTCTGAAGACAAAAAACGCAGTACCCATGCACCTGGAGAACCAGTCAGAATTCTTGATCAGGTTATAGTATGCGGGCGCCTGTAAATAGCAAACTACCAATTACTGTGTAAATTGGCGGCCTCGTGTGCCTTCTAATACATATTAATGAGAAGGCTATGAGGCTTTTAACTCTGAATTCGTCCGCACAATTTGACTCTATTTGACTGTTATCAGTAGAACCCATTATCTTATCTTATCTTCAAGTACATCATGGATTCTATTTGGAAACCCGGTTTGACCTCGATCCCCATCACTGATGCCGGAGAGCCCTTCCACAAAAACCCTATGTTTCGTTGAAATCCTGGGGTGGAAATGTTCTGGATGATGTGTAAACTGTGTCATGGCCGTACATAAGCCTTCAGCATTTTTTCTGTGCGGAATAGACAGCAGGAAACTGACCAATGCAATTTCAATCACAGAATGAAAAGTTGTGTCTAAAGCTAACATCATGGGAGAGATATTTAAGATAATGTCAGGCAAAACTGAATAGATTCTCCGCTATATGGCCGGATGGGTCTCAGAATATTCCAACGCCCTAGCGAGTGTAGCGAACGTGCCGAGGTATGTTGAGCTTTTGTTGATCGCGTCGACCAAATGCCAGTGGTTCCCCGTGTTTTCGCGCCATAACAGACATTCAGCGGGCCAAACGGTCAAAGAGGATTTATACTGTACATTATAATTTTTTCGGCTCGAGCCATGTAATATAGAAGAATCCCTCTTAATTGCAAGTTCGCCGGCGGTTCGGTGGGCCGGTGGCGATATTGCCAAATTTGGAGATGTTTCTCGGCAACCGGGCTTCCAAATTGAAATAGAATTATCCCTTTGAGACCTGACCTGCGAGCGTTCACCGTCCTACATGGCCGCGGGCACCGAAACCGTGTATAAACTCGATCTTGAAGACATAATCGCTTTTCCAGATAGCGGGCATATCCCTGTTCTCCCTCCAGCTCCTGGCGAAAGCTGGATAATATTTGGCGAGGTCAATCTCTTTCCGAACTTGGCTGGCATTGCAGCTGTTTCATGCTGAAGGCACCGCCGACCCATTCACAGATAGTCCGCGATGAATCGTTTGTGCGCCCTGTGTTCTGGGTCAAGGACAAGATCGACTGCCAATTTCCCGTGGCTTTCTACAGACAATCCACGCGACGACGCGAAGGAATGCAGAATTGGACGTATTATGTGCATCAAGAACGGAATGCGGCACCAATTCTTCGATGGAACGAACGGGTACAGAATCGAGGATCCGAGCACCGTTTTTGTCAGTTTTCTTTCGAAATCGCAAGCCCTGTTGATATATTAGAAAGGTTCTGCCATGCTCCATGTCGGAACTTCGGGCAATGAACCAGCGTTTGCGAGACAAGAGCGATCGTGGAGAATTTGTCCTCTGCAATATCTGCAAGAAACCGGCCGAGAACGGTTGTAGCAAATGCAAGACGACGCGGTACTGCAGCACGGTAAATAAATTGCACTCCGATACTATCTGCTAATTGCACTTCTCTAGGAATGTCAAGCGAATGATTGGAAGCAAAATGGACATCGCAGAGAGTGCTCGGTCCTTGCAAGGCTGCACATTTGGAATCGTACAGACTGGGGTTAATCAAACGAATATTTGGTGTAAATTGTTCTGCAGTCATCCCTTTCGTTCATGAAAGCTGACTGTAGCTCTAGTTTTGGCCACCATCTCTCGTGTCTCGGTCATATTTTCTCGGTCCCCTCTTAGCAAAATTGGAATGGCTCTGTCGCGATACTTCTTGCTGCCTTTCCAGCGGCTAACAGTTCAAGTTAAATAACTCGGCTGCTAAATTGCATATGTACATCCAGCCATAGCCGAGCTTTAAGTTGAGTCTGTGTAAATTGCGGCTTTATTTAATTTACAGCCCGACTATTCTCGATATAGTCACCTCTGTGCGCTCTTTGATTTTTGAATTTCATTTCTTGTAAACACGTCCACGTGACCTCCCTCCCGCGTTGTTCTCCCAAGTCGCGTACGCTCAAACTCGCTCATCCATCCAGTTTGTCAAAATCGCTTAAGCCAATGACTTCCAATATGGCTTCCGAACCAGACTCCAAGGACTCTCAGGTCCCGCATCTAATCAAAGCTCGGTCGGACACGTCTTGACTTGTCAAACGCCTCAGTAATTCTCATTTGCTTCTCACAGGCTGGAGGTCCAGAATTTCATAAAAGAACCAACGAACATCCTTCCCGACTTCCCCGCCACGATGAAAGACCTCGGGCTGGTCGGTATCTCTAGTGCGGAGTTGTCAGCGCTGGCTATTACGGAGGAGTTGGGGAAGATGCACCTCGCTGCCGCACTGGCAGATACTTTGTGCGCGATGTTCGTGGACTCGAATGCGGGGATATCTACGGTCAGCTCAAAGAGGATCTCCTCCGACACCAGTCGTCTTGCTTACGATGATGAGGATCCAGTGGCTCGAAGAGATTTTGCTTAGCGCCGCTGTCCGGGAGGCGATCGCTGCACGCTTCAACGTGAGTTGTGCACTATTACTATGTCCTCAGAGAGCCGAGGGCTCACAACTACATTTAGTGGCTCGTGAAAGATCTGCTTAGCAGCGAGGCGCTCGAGCAACCTCTCCGCGCCGGACGCAAGGGCTTCAACTCCTCGAAAATAATACATTATATGGTTGGCCGATTGCACGATTCGGAGACGAGAGACGATGGAGACGGAGACTTTGAGCGGTGGACTGGAGAGTTCTTCAAGCCGCTTGCGCACATGGCACGCAAGGCCCTGTATCCGACGTGCGTTTGGTTAACACCAGTAGCCGATGAACCTGCTGATCGTTGTGCTTTTATTGTATTAGCTGGACTGGAGTCGCCTCGGCCAAGCAGATGAAACCATACACGTTTAATAATACCGCCCCTCTAATAGACACCAGGAAGCTCCAATCAAGAAGTAGCTGCGTCGTCGGAGTCCAGTGGGAGGAACTGAAGACAACAATGTCCATGGTCAGAGCGCAACTCGGACGCCAGATTACTTATTTAATAGGGTCCATTATTATTCTTGAACCATCCAGGAAGCATTTAATGAGGCTAACGAGCTTTGAGAAGGTGAACAACTGGTCGAAGAAGCGCAGCCAAACAAGGTCATACGTTTCTCTTTGCCCTTGACCACCCACTGTCCTTTCTAGTTTCTGGACCTAATCTCACGTCCCCACCATGGACCAAGAACGAGCTAGAGGCATAATATTATCTGCTATCGCAAGCCCCGACTTTGCCTTCAAATTCGAAAATCTAGACGAGTACTGGGCGACTTTGTCAACTTCTACCAGAAAAGTCATTCGGGATGGCTTGGAGCACGTTGGAGACCGTCGAATTGCGCCTTGTGTTCTTTCTCTACTTGCTCATCGTTGGCGAGGCCGGCCAGTCAAACTTCTGAAGGTAAGTGTATCAAATGGCGCCCTCTTTCTCGCCCGCCTCATTCTCGCCTCGTTTGCTAATATGCCTCTTATAAAGACAGTCTGTGGGGTTCTGGTCAGTAACCTGGTGTTCAGTGCCATCCTGATGAGCGTCGGCGCGTGTCTGGGGCCAATAGAAACCAGCGAGAACGTGAAAACTGTGGCAGACAATTTCGAAGCATACGTCGCAGCCTACGCTCGTCAGTTTGGCCCGCGACGCCTCAAGCTTTGGGTACTTTCTTTCTTTCGTTACATAACAGATCTTACTCAGTAGTATGTAACAGGTCCATCGTGCATTCGCGCCTCTCGTGGACGCCATTTCCCCGGCCTTTACTGGAGTCACTGAAGTCGTTCCGGAAGTAACAATCTCCGTACCCGTCACCAAGAGGAAGGGTCGAGTTGATAGTCAAGAACCGGCGCAAAAAAAGTCGAGGATACAGCCTGAAACGGCGCCCATAGGTGTGGCGCATACTTTCTCTTTTACTCGTTTTGCTGACGGTCGTCACTAGCCCCGCTGGGAGATCGCACGAACGGCCAAAGTAAGCGTTGCTGCCTGCATCCATGACCTTCCCTTGCTTAAGGTTCTCAGCGCGCCGTGCCAGGCGGCGAGCGGCTGCCACCCGCGCAAAGCAATCAGTGTGTCTGACCGCAGTCTGAGGGTTTGCGTGCTCACTATCGTTGCAGAATATTTATATCGAGCCCCTGAACTCGTTCCAGCGAATGTCAGACCCGCCTGCATTCGCCGTGAAGCAGCCACTATCACGCCCGACGTTGTTGGAGAGTCACAGTGCAGAACCTCCGAGCTTGGCCCAGCGAATGTCGGACCCGCCTGAATTCAAGACCAAACATCCACTAGCACGCCTCCCCTCGTTGCAGACTTTCGAACCTCTGAGCTTGTTCCAGCGAATGAAAGACCCGCCTGCGTTCGCTATGAAACAGCTACCATCCAACGACATCCCGCAGTCGCGATCCACCTGGGACGGTTTTACAGCTTCAGTCCCTCCATCCTCCGCCCACATGCATCCACGCCTGGCCAGCCCTGCAATGCTTCCGCAGTCGCAACCCGCAGCGCACGATTTTACGATGTCTGACGAACCTCACACCGCCAACCCCTTTCCTCCCCATCCATCGCCCGGCCCTTTCATGTCTCTGCAAGACCCTCCTGCAAGATTTGAATGGTCTGGACCGCGCTTCTTCCCTGCAGTTTCGCCCTCCCGCATGCCCTGGTGGTCTGTCTCTGGTGTCTTCGCTTCGGCTATGGAGGATATCGGCATGCCTATGCAATTCTAGCCGCTCGCAATTTATCAGCACAATACATACATGTACGGACCAGCGCTCCAAATTCGTAATTGTACAAACCGCGCTTTAGACTACCCCTTCCCTTCTCGTTTTACGTAGATTCATAAATGTACACCTGCCTCCCAGTTTATATCAGATGACACGATCTCGACAACCATGGCTGAACAAACTCGACCTCGAAAGATGGCGTTTCCGGATAACGACAACATCCCACTACCTTTCTAAGCCTTTTTTTTTCTTCTTCCTCATGATTGTGTGGTTCTGTTTACCACCTGCTGCTTCTCGTGCCCTTTCATATAAATGGCTCCCTCTGCGATATACACCCGGACTCGGCGTATTCTATACCCGTGGCTCGTTGGGTATGATCTTTTGAGCATGTGCCACCACTAATTGGACCCGACCTCTGCCGCTTTTCTCTCTGAGCCATACTTGCACCCGTCCGAGTCTCCTGTCAAGCTCGATTCTCATGAGACTCCTTGCGCCTTTAAATACAGATGTCGATCCAAGCTCGTTGGATATTTCCGTTCAACACCATGCGGGTTTCCCTTGCTCTCGCTTTCACCGTGCTTGTTTCGGTCTCTTCTGCTACCCCTGTCCTGGTCCCTACCACTTCCGGACTATTGCAGGGTTCAAAAATTGACGGAAGTAAGATGCCAGTTCATTTCTACGACAAGACATTGAATTCTCTGGAATACTTCCAGTCTCGACTTTCAAAGGCATTGTGGCTACTATTTCTCTCTTTTTTGGGCGACAACTAATAGACTCCCAGCGATTTGCGCAACCCGCGACTGGGTTATTGCGCTGGGAGCCACCTGTTCCCTTCGTCTCGACAAGGCTGCAAAATGCATCAGGCCTTGGTCCATCTTGCGTGCAGCAATTTTCTTTTGCTAGTTCCGATTTTGTTCAATCCCTGTTCAATAACCCACCGCCCCCGGAAAACGAAGATTGTCTTTTTATGTGCCCATAATTCTTCAATATCCCCAATACCTCTCCTGATTAAAAGCATTAGTAACGTATGGGCCCCTTCGTCTGTAAAACAGGCTCTCCCCGTCCTGGTCTGGATCTACGGCGGGTAAGTGGTTTCTGCGTGGTATCGCTTCTGATACAACTTCGCATCAGCGGTTTAGCGTTCGGAACGGCCTCTCTTGCTGGGTATGACGGAACATCGCTCGCAACCAGTCAAGGCATCATAGTTGTCACCTTCAACTATCGCACGAACGTTTTCGGGTTCCCTGGTAGTCCTGATCTTCCGCTTGAGCAAAACAATCTCGGTTTCCTTGATCAAGGCAGGTAGTCATCTATATTCCACCTTTTCTATTTCTAAATCCAGGGATAGAACTGGCCTTCATTTGGGTTCAAAAGAACATCGCCCGGTTCGGTGGAGATCCCAGAAAAGTTACAATCATGGTATGTAGCTCGTTCTGTTCCTAACGAGGTCAACCTAAACGTTACCAGGGTCAATCGGCGGGGTCACTATCCGTTGCCGACGCCATCCAAAGGCACACCCCAGACAAAGCGCCTTTCCGTGCAGGGATCATGCTCTCCGGAGCAGCCGTTTCTGTGGACCCTACTCCTTCTTTCACATCTTTTAACAATTTTTCCACCGCTGTTGGCTGCAAGCAAGCACCTGGTCCTTCGAGACTCGCGTGCCTCAAACGCGTTCCGACTTCTGTCATTCGCAACTACACCAATGGACCTGCTAGTGGGTCATTTCGTCCTGTCTCTGATGGGTATGCACGCAGTCTTGTATCTCTACTAGCACATCTCTCATTTAATTACTGCCAGAGTCACCGCATTTTCGAATCCATTGTCTCGTATTCGGACTGGGCTTACTGCTAGAGTGCCATTCATCATAGGCAACATGGCCGATGATGGTTCTCTCTCCGCTCTTGGGATGATGAACCTGCCTCAACTCCTTTCCACTCTTTTTGGTGGACAAGTGACTGCGGACCAGGTTCGACCGCTGTACCCAGGTCTGAACGACTCTATGATTATCTCGGAGATTTTCACAGGTCGCGCATTTCAATGGTCAGTTGTTTTCTTCCGTATCGTGCACTTGAAAGCTAATGGCTGACAGTCCTGCCCAACTTTGGAGCAATGCTGCTGTCGGTGCCGGAGTTTCCAATGTATTCCGGTATACATACGGCACGTGAATTACGCTGCGGTGGATTCTCAACTCATCTCATTCGGGTGCAGGTGCTGTCTTTGCCGATCTCCAAAAGTTCCCGGGAGCCGGAGCTTGGCACTCCTCAGAAAGTTCGTTATTGTCATATTGAGAAGGTTCTCGGCGTTCGCGCCTGACTTACTCCATAGTTCCCGAAATTTTCGGCACATTCAACGCTATTTCGGCCACAGCACCCGAGGTCACTCTTTCGCAGACAATGCAGACCATCGTTGGCAACTTCGTCAAAAATCCTATATCTCCTGCGCCGAATTGGCCAAGATATGTTCAAGGAAGTGGCACCAATTTCGCTAAACTCGCATACGACGGAAATGTTCAACTGAGCGATGTGGTGCAAGCTGCTCAGAGTGACTCTATTGTAAGTGTGGACGTTATGATATACCTACCTCACACTTACTGGCCTGAATAGGACGGGCCGTGCAATGCATTTTTGAACAAATTCTTGGATTTTTAAACGTATGAGTGTATGTTATCCAGTGTAGTTGGTCGCGAGCGCACTCCTCTTACTTTTGATGTAAAACACTGTAACGTCATCAAAACCGGTCGCGGCGACTTGAGACTCCGATAGGGAAGAGATACCTAAACTTTAGTCTTCCGGGAAAACTTTTTTGCGATCCAGTCGCAATCCATCCCATCACAGTTCACCTTCACAGTCCAAAAAAGGAAGAAACGGATGTTGTATTTTGAACAGACCGGGTATACATTTTATATTCAATCGTCATTCGGATATATTCCATAACAATTGTGGGAGCAAGCCATTTACGACGGTCGTACACTAGATGAGAAACGCTGCAGCGCCGGCGCATGAAGCAGAATTCATCTATAATGTTTTTGATGAGTGAATACAAGCAGCTATGAAGTATGATGTGGTGCCAACGTACCGATCTTTCAACTCATAGGTGGGAGGAGCCTGCCATGCCATGGCCAGCCTTTCTCTCTCCAGCTTGTCCGGCCTTCGATATGGAAGGCTTGCGCGAGCGAGTAGTCTAACTCGGGGTGCTCGCAAGGCATGCGCGCTCAGTGGCTTGTCAAATACCAGAAGTTCAACCTGACCAGATTTGAGGGGGGGAAGTGGAGGACGGAATCGTGGTATTACGGCCTGAGAGGCCGATTGGTCTACTTGACTCTGGTCGTGAGGTATGAACAGAGTGTATATCTCGAACCGTGGCCCGCGCACTGGGGAAGGAAGCGGAGGGATTTCGGTGACGCTGGACTTTAGACATCGCATGGCGGGGATGGGGTTTCCGAACATGCTCATTTCTTTGAAGATAGAATCGAGCTGCTCCCAGTGCCAGTATGTCAACTCTTTTTCGCGCCCGATTTTATCTGAGGGCTGCTTGTGCATTGAACAGATGGACACGAAGCGAACCTTGCCATTGTAAATCATGATGTTCGATGGCTAAACTCGCAGTAAGAGATTGGACGAGGAATCTCTTCTGCTTGATTTACCTTAAGGCCTGTCGGAATATTAATAGTACCGAAGACGAAAGAAATTGCGACCAACGTGCTGACCTGTGAACAATAAACCTGCGCGTTCGATCTGAGCGACTGCACTGTAAACCTACGGGCAAAATATTAGACCTGGCGATAATTGTCAAATTATTATGTTTGCTACACGAACCAGGCTCTTGTCCATGTTCTGCACCGTCCTCCCCAAGGCTGGCTCCGTTATCATACCACAGATTTCTCGGCTTCCGCTGCGTACAACATGACCGATTAGAGGATATGTAAAATTTTCCAGCCCTCGGGCGATAAGAAGCTGTATCGCTACATCAGCCAGTCATAGATCTACCTCATGGTTCAACTTTTACCTTGTAGCCAATCATGGTCTTTTCAAGCTGTTTAGCGAAGGCATTGTCCCAAGCAATAAACACATCAACATCCTTCCTATACAGAAACATATCCTCAGCACGCATCCTCTGAGAAATTAGACTATTTTACCCATTCCAGATGCCCTGGCGGTCCTCCGCGAACAGCCAAGAGGTAATTTGGATCTCTCGTTCATCGACAAGCGGACACCAGGGAGCTTCGCTGATGATATATCTTCGGCGAATGATTTATCCAATGACATGTTTGAGCAATATAATATACAACGTACAGTTGTTCCTTCTTGTGTACAAAATCCCAGCTGCCATTTCTGCGCTTGATGAGGTACGCCCAATTGTTTTCGCCGAACTCTAGTGAATAAAGAAGTGTTTGCTAGACACAGAACCATGTTAGGCTCATGCACAGTGCCGAAATTAAGCTGGGTACAATTATTTGAAGTCCGTAATCATATTCGCGCTCCCAGTCGGGGGTAAGCCGTGTTGCTTCTTCTGGATCCATATTCTGCGCTGGGACGACAGGAGGTGCCTGCGGAAATACAACACCAGAGGTAGGTTGGCCAAAGCGACTGTGTACGACGCGCATAACGGCCCAGACCTGCTCACCTGAATAACGACAAGCTTGTCTCCAGTCGGCGTTGATTTTCGTAGAACATAAAATCGGCCTGAGATCCAGAATGAGTTCATAAGGCACTTGCGTGAGTCAAGATAACTTTCCATCTGCTTCATTCTGACCACTGTGGGGATTGATTAGCTTTAGACACTCGTCACAAGTGGCGGCACTCTTGAAGTCTGCCCCAAGGATCGGAAATCACCTTATATAAGCCACCGTTCCGTCGTTTTTCGGCGTCATTGTGCTATGTTTTCCAAGTATATCAGATCATCGCGGTGAGGGGAAAGAGTGGGTACCAGTGGGTGCAGAAGGAACTGAGTTAGACGGCGGCTTATCAAGAACTAGGGCTGTGCGCCGTGCCCGTCGCGCCGGTTCGACGGGTTCCGTGCGACGGGTAGCCGACCCGTTCCGTCGGGCGCCAGAAATATTTTTCGACGGGACGGTTTGAGAGGGTAACGGCCGTGACGGCAACGGGACGGCACGACGGGTGCATACAGTTTAAGTCATAAAATGGGAGGTTTATTGGTTCAAAAGCGTACGCAAGTTCATTTGAAGTGAGACGAATCATATATTATAGTGAGGGTGGGAGTGCTCGAAGTAAGGCTGGCCGGCAATCAGCGGCGGCAATCAGCTCGCATATCACCTTTGCGCGCACCTTTTGCACCAACGCGTTTTGGACGCTTTCAACACCTTCAGACCCTAAACAGACAAGTGCCCAAACGACCACTACTGTCTCCGTTGAGCATTTTCACCCCTATACAGCATGAAAAAACTAACAACATCGAGTTGCAGCAAGTATTTTCCCGAAAAAATACTCCAAAGGTCCCCTAACGCTTTTGCGGAGCTGCGAGCGACTACGACAACGTCGCAAAAGGAAAAATGACTTCCTACAAGAGGCTGTCGCCTCCCGGCCGTCCGTGACGGTCGTCCTGTCGCCCGTCCCGTTCCGTAGAGAGTCTTTGAACCTCGACGACGGGACGGAGACGGGACGGGTTTGCCCGTCGCCTAACCGTCGAAACAACGGCCGTGCCCGTCGACGGGACGGCGCACAGCCCTACTGGCAAGAACTTCTCACGTATCCTTTTTAGGAGACCCCGTCGCCTATTCGGGCAAGAGGAAGAGTTTCGGTAGCACGTCGACAGATGTGGTTCATTTGCCTTGAATTCCTTGAAATTTGGTGAGCAGATCGGATCTGTCAGTCGTTCATTCCCCATTCTTTTGAAAATTGAGCTTCACTGATAAGCAAGTGCCCTGCCAGGTGGCGCAAATATACAGCCAATTCTTTCGCTCCTCAGCAATTGAGACACTCATTCAAAATTGTTCCGATTTCACGCGCATCCTCAGCATTCTGCAGGGAATATATATATATAGTACATAGTCCGAGTCTCAGCATACAATCCACAACAATTTGACAACAATACGCAAGTAGAAACCGGAGCTTCGCGGCTGTCCCGTTTGGAACCAATAACTGAGAAAAACTAGACCTATCGATACAATGTTGAACTTCCGTGAAGATACATATTCATCCACCATTCGGATCGCTCAGTGGTGCAAAGGCGAGTTTGGCGGCGTTAACGGAAGCCGTGCGCGGTGATGGGTGTTTCCAGTGGTGTGGGGCCGCTAACCAATAAACGAGATCTCGGCGGGGTAGTCGATAGCTAAAATCTTTGGAATTAATCGACTGATAGCACGCGAGTAGGAGGAAGTGAGCCGAGTTTTTCTGGATGACTTCCGGTCCGTTCGAAGCGATAGCTCATCGTCATGTGGTTTTACTGTGAAGTGCACAAGCATGTAGAAAAAGGTGTCGGTGAAAAGCTTTTCTGGTGAAGGGGGAGGTAAAAAGGGCATGGCGTCGACCTGAAAACACAAACAATGAGTGGTTGGTTTAGAATGACGCCGGTCGATAAGTTATGCAGCTGGGAGATAGTAGAGTGGAGCTCTTCAGAAGAAGCAAGGCACTAAGGCTTAGCTCTAGCGCACCAAGTGCGGAGACGGGGCACAAGATTGGTATACTAACTTGAATGCATCGCATTGGGGGTAGGGGGTTTGGATGCTCCTTTAGCTCTTCGAACATAGTGGCAAGCGCCTTCCAGTGGTCTGCAGACAGTTAATGTCCAGTCTCGGAGATATAGGAATATCTTACACAATTCAACCGCGCCTGCACCGCGTGGATCCTCGGCGAACGTCCGTACGGATGCTGCACCGAGGAGACGCACTTTCCCCCTATGAATCATGATAGTGCTTTCGTTGAGAGAGATAACAAGGCCTCTGGATTGAACCAAGGCAATGGCCGCGTACACGACTTGAAGAGGTGAGTACAGGTGTGTAATTTAAAAACATATTACATACTGGCACGATCTTTGTATTCAACTCGTCTGTCGTCCGGCGCATGTTCCTGAAGAGTCAGCCCAAAACGGTAAAAGCAAATGAGGTGAACACACAGTCATGATGCCTACGATCTCTCCATCCCTAACAATGTGTCCAAGCACTGAAGTTGGGATTTTATGTTCACCCAGGACTAGAACAAGAAGGACGGGCGTACCTTCATACGTGACATCAAGTCCACGCAGATGGCGATACCCTGTTATCAATATTTAATGCAGGTGAGGAAAATAAGTGGAATCGAATGCCAACCTTTCATTGATGAATCAACAAAGTCTCGCCATCGATCATTCCATCCGACGACGCAATCAACTGAAAATATTGGTGTGAGGGCCAAATAGCATGGTCGCCCCGAAGAGAATTACCTTCTTGACCGTTCCAAATGGCTTCCCTGTCCTCCGCAGTGATGTATTTGGTGTAAGAAATGTGGCTTTCGGGAACCTGAGGCGTTATGATGAGCTAGATGGTCGCCAATATACTCTCAACTGGACAAATACCAGTGGTGCCCAGGCGGGACAAGTTATTCGGTAAATGGGCCGATGTTTGTAAATCAGGCGGTAGCTTCCATCTTTCCTGGTTACCAGATATGCCCAATTGGTTTTGCCAAAGACAAATTCTTTAATCAGAGACTAGTCAGACATTCTGCAGTGAGTGCCAGAGATTCAGCAGAATCCGAGTTCAAAGTTTTACCTTGATTTTTTCAAGCTCCAAGTGGAAAGTCGACAGATACAGCTCATCTGCCACTGGGTCATCGAGATACTTCGTGTATCCGGGTACTATTAATTCTTTGGTCTGTACGACAAGAGACTGGAGGCCGTTTTCAAAGCAGAATAGGCGGCCTTGGGCGTCATTATCGGCACCAACGAAGAGGATAATTTGCCGGTTCCTGTATCGGAGAGTGACCAAATCATTCGTTATAGGACAGATGTCCAAATCGTTGGTCATAGGACGGTGGTGGGCTCTGGAGAAATATTAGCGCCCACCTGTGTGTTCCGTCAACATGAACAAATGGTTTGTCCATGTTTACTTCATTTACCTCCATCTGAACTCCCCCGATCATTGTGCTCACCAGGATTGGTTCTCATGTCTGCAAGTTGTCGTGCCAGGGTACTAGTGCTAAACAGCCTCATAGCTCTACTATTTCGAATTGTTGGCAGATGCGGGCCTTGACTACTTTGATTTGCCCTTGATTTTCGTCCTAACGCTAATACCACTGCGCTCACGTTGACTGCGGACTCCGGTGGACGCTGAGCGCTACCTGCTCGCCTGAATCGGATGGCTATGTGGCAGCCATGCATGGGTATTTCCTGTGGAATTTCATCAGCACTATTCAACTCAAGTTCATTCAAGTTTCCGCACTGCGCTACAACCGTTCGGAGAGGATTAGAACAGCATCACCAAAGCATCAACCCACTTGGTTTTGGACGATACCTTGAGACTTCTGTTTTGTGAGCCACCGTAATTGTTGAATTTGGCCAATTTTACATGAATTCTCATCCCACACTCTACAGCAAGGGCGAACCCGGCTTTCTCAACACTAGAAATTCAACTCCTGAGGCGAGAAGTTAAAACGTGGTTATCGTGCTTCCTCTTCGGTATTCATGTTGATTCGGCGGGCGAGCTTCTCATGTGCCTGTTTTACCAGGCCGTGTCCCTCATGCAACCATGTTCCCCGCAGATATTTAACGAGCCCGCCCAAGTCTATTACGTGCTCTTCTTGCAGATGATAACGTATGCCTACCCATTTCAAGGTGTCCAACCCTCCGCTCATCATAGACATCTAGTTATATTTTACTAATAAACTCGGGCGGGGCACCCAGTGTCCGCCGTAAGCTCGAACCAGCTACACTTTAGGCAACCGACTACGGTGCGTATACTATGTATATAAATAATAATTAGACTCGTAACCAGTCTGTATACAATTGCCGAAATAATGTGGCAAGCACTCGGTGGTTACTTACAGACTGGTTTACGAGTCTAAATAATAATATCTCTAGGTCCCCGGACCCTGCTCTTCTCGGCGGTGATGTATATTGTATATTTATCTTCGCCGTTGAGTCTATAAGACAGACACCGATAAAGTATCGGTGCGTCACAAGCCTAGTATAAAACTCGCGGAACAAAATTAATCAGCCATGCCCCAGCAAGATGGCTTGCACCCTCTCCCGTAAATCGGACAGTTCATCAACGGGTAATTTTCGGTATAGACCCTGATGGAATCCCTGACCATCTGGAGCGCAGAAGGCGCATCCAGCCACCAGATAGTATGCGCTTTTTGGCCAAATCTGCGTCGTATACGTTAAACATTCGTGAGTCTATCTAATCACATGCATGAGCTCCCAAGAGGGATCACGCTCGAGCGCCGCCTGTACGCTGTTCGCAAACCTTATTTGGTGGTCCGCACCGATGGGACTCGAAGGCTGGGACGAGATGTGCTCCAGGGTTTCCACCGCGTTGAAAGGCAGGTCTTCGGAGGCGTTGCAGCTCTCCAGGAACGTAGTCAGGTTCATGAATTGTGCTTCATGTATCCGTTGACTTAAAAGCCCTTGGCACTGTCGGCATTCATCGTCGGATAACACTGTGTCCAAATCGACGTCGGCCACGAACGAGGTGGGCAGCTTAATGGCCGTCTCTGGAGGTAGGAGAGGGTGCGCAAAGTAAGCCAGGACGGCACGCTTCGACGTTGGGGAGCCACTAAACACGGGTAAGACAGATGAGAGTCGCCTGAGAACTGTGTTTTTTAGAAGTGCAGCGACAGATTGGGAAGCGGGACAGAACGGTAAACCGAGAACTGCGGCAAGTACCGCCGATGATTTTCGATGGCGACGGCTTACTATTTAGGTAGTTAATAGGGCCATCGGGGAGAAGTACGTCCCACTTGTATCGGGGGTCCATAGTGAGAGTAAAGTCTGCAGAATAGACTCGGTCCATTTCCTCGATGCATCGTCTCCCGCCCGCATATATTGGTCAGTGATTCTGCTGACTGTGGTGCACCACGACAAGGCGACATGAGGCAGAATACGATTTGAAAGACGAAATCCGGGAAGATTTCGAACGGTGTCTTGGGTGTGCTGCAACTCGAAAGGGGGGATTTTCAAGTAAGAAACCTCCTCGAAGTAGCTGAGGAGAATCATTCATGATACATAAGTTCGAAAGCGTTGAGTGCTCGTTACTACATGCACCAGGTAGAGCTGAAGACCTGGGACGTCGGTTAAGGGCTCCATGGAGATATTGAAGTTCACATCGAAGTAGGAGAACCAGGAGTGCCACAGCTGGAAAGATAAATGATAGTCGTTGCGCGCTGAAGCCCAATCAGAGATTGCAGAGTTCTTTCGAGACTTGGGAGCTGACCCCAGAGGACGTCCGCGCAAATCCGGGTGAGATCCACAAGGATCTCTTCCATCCGATGGTCTATCAAACGGAATATGCTGCATCGTAGCTGGCAGCGGGCTGACGCTGCATAGTGCTCGATAGTAGGGTCCCCATAAACTGGCAGAAAGGGCACATCTCGATCAAGGTCTGTCAAAAAGGTGCTATCGTCCACAGTGCTTTAAGACATGTAATTCGGCGACGTGTCTTTGCCCCCGGAAGAAGCAGTCCGTTGTCTGCGCTCAGCAACAAACGTTCTATGCGCACCATTAGATGGGTGTCGGGATTGGTTGTGATGTGGTCATCGTACAGACCACGTCGGCCATTTGGTCCCCACAGGACGTCAGGTATACTCTCGATAAATGGCTCCAGTTCCGTATCGTCTGTCAACGACTTGACCGTCCACATGATGGCGCGGCGGTCGCGGTCGGTTAGCTCATCAGATATCCCGGTCGCAAATTTAACCACGGCTTCGACGACGGTAGGTGTACGATCATTCGCAGCGGCTGGCCGTAAGGTTGGACGCAGCGCGCTCAAAAGACGCCAAAGTGCGCCGGACACTGGGGTGCGATACGGACAGTCGAGGTAGTATCGGAAGGATGGTGAGGCCGCAGTAGATGATCACAAGCAGAGTGAGAAGCCCAGCCGCTACACCCATGATAATTCGGTTGACGGGGAATAGAAATGCTACGGGCCCGGCCAGGAAAAGAAGAAGTGATGCATGAAGCAGCAGAGGAATCGTCTGCACCACTGCGTGCATATTGAAGCGCTTCAGGCCGTAATATAGAAATGAGAAATACGGGCCCGGATGGCAGGCGCCGAACGCATCTCAGATCGATGCAAAAAATCGCGCGCCCATTGGTCAAGAAGGGTAGCAGTGAGAGCGGAGCTGAGGCTGAGGCTAGGCTGATGAACCACAGCGCATTGCATACGAGCGCCGCAGGCGGTGGTGTGAATAGATGGGAAGGAGCCGCTGACAAGGTGCTGCCGTTTGCGCTGGCCGCAAAGATTTGTGCCAAGAGCTGCACTCCAGAATCCGGCGAGAGTGTCTTGTAGCTCTCAATCAAAAACGCCTTCAAGCTCGCAGAGAACAGACCCGCCTGGGAGAAGTCCAAGTCAAGTCTACAAGTAAAAGATCCACCCACGAATATAAGCATGCCGGTCATTTCGCTCTTTCAGCTTTCCAGTAGAGCTTTGTCGTACTTCTCGGCCTCGGAAACATACACGGCCCACAATTTGGCTGCTGCCGCTTCCGAGTCATCATTCAGACCTAGCGCGCTTTTTGAGCATCCGAAGACCAGAAACATGCATTCTCATCCCACCTTCCGCTTCGACGGGAGTGCCCTTCTAATAGAGAGTCGTCGACGTTGAGTTGAAGTTTGAGATCATTGATCCCATCAATGGCATTGGTGGCGGTGATCATGAGCTCCAACTTGAACACTTCGTTGAAAAGATGCCATCTTACCCAAAGGATTTGATCCAGCTGTGCCTGGCGCTGCTTGATCATTAAAAAAAAAAATCATGAGAAACCTGCTGACCGCGCACTTAGTGCATGTGTAGTAGTCCAGTTTTGTATATACCTCGCCGGCGATCATGCCAGTGGTATAATAATATTTACACGAAATTGAGGGTACAGTAATTTAATCAGTCTTCGGGGACCTCACCAACTTCTCACCTTCACATTCAATACAAGGGAAAAGCACGTGGCAACACCATACCGTACATGAGCGAGGAAAGGCAAATCAGATTCAATACTATACTACATGCAAATCCAAACGCTAAAACAATTACAGCTATCGAATAGCGTTGCCCAAGAAACTGCTCTGTCGCTTTATTTCCTTCTTTTTTCCCCATGTGTCGAAGACCTTGAGTTTGTTTTGTCCCGGTATCGCGACAACAATTTTGGTGGCGCTGGGATTTAACACGCTGCCACGAACGGCGTCCTCAGAAATCGGGAAACTGGTGATCTGGCGTAGCGATGGATAGGAATGGACGGCAAGGGAGTTGCTTAGGTTGTTTCGAGGCCACGTCTGATGACTGGACGCCTCCAGAGCAGCTTCTGGCAAAGGACCCAGAGTGCTCAGTAGCTCTTTGTAAGTCGGCGAGAAGTGAAGGTTGACGACATGGGAACCAAGCTCGATGTTCCCGGGGACGTTGGCATTCGAGCTGGAGTTGGATGCATCGACCGTCCAGAGCTTGACTGACCCGGTCATATCGCCAGTGGCGAGCAGCTTATTGTTATGCTCCCAGGGGCACCAAGCAAGGGCCTACGAAGCGACAGTTGGTCAGCCGGGACGATAATGCGTCAAAAAAAAGACATACCGAGACTGAACCCTTGTGCTGTATCTTCTTTCGGCGCTGAAAGAATTCGCCGACGTCGAGTGGTACCTTCTGACGAGCGTCCCAGCAATATACAACGCCGCTCTCGTCTCCGCTCGCCAAAATTTTACCGGTGGCATTCCAGGATAGAGTAGATATCCTCGCCTGATGTCTGGTCACCTTGGACGCCTGCTCCTTGATCTTGGAAGGCTCAACGCGAGTATCGAAATGGGTTATGGTACCCTTCAGTCCTCCGATACTGAGGACGGGGCCGTTCCAGGCCATGGACGCGACACCTTTAGTGGACCAGTTTCCTAGGAGCCAATTAGAACTGTTGAAGCGTCGCTGAGTACTGGCTACCTGTCATTTTCTTTGCTTCACAATCCCATATCTGCACCACTCCTTTGGAGGTTGCGATCGCGAGTACGCCAGGTTGGTCTGCGCCCCCGCACTCCAAGAGGGACAGATCCCCGTGCTTGGCAGGGAGCTTACAGAGCTGGCTGATATCGTCCGTGGCACCCATGTTTTTCACGTGAACCCGATTGCCTCTGGAGAAATATAGAATGTTCTGGGTGGAGAGACTGAGTGGCATGGAGCTGTTCGCGTTCGAAGGCATTGAAAAGTCGATGGTCATCCGTGAGTCTCCGAGGCAGTGCCGTGCTGAGCCTTTCGGATAGGTTATGGGGAGAGAAGCTTCCGCCGAGCGGAACGACGACACGGAGGCGCTTCGCAATAATGCCATTCCAGAAGGGGCGATAAAGGCAGGTCCATCTCCATTTGAAAGAAGCAGAGGGGTGCCAAGTGTGGTGACAGACGAGCTACTACTGAGTGGACGGGAGTGCGCGCGCTGAACGAACTCGGGGTCTCTGCTTAGCAGTGGCTTGGTGTACGGATCGTAATCCTGACGGCGTTGCAGACTAGTGGTGGGAGAAATAGTAAAGCCGGGGGAATCAATTCTTGCACGTTTTCGGTTGGAGGGCTCATCGTCGTCCGATATACCGCGTTTCCTGCCACCGGGACCTGGGCGGTTCATCTTCGGGTCCTGAAGCGGGGGTGAGCAATAATATTCAGAGAATGGCCACAGTTACTTACCGTAAGGAAAGACCGTGACGTGAGATGAGAAGAATTCTAGGCAACCTTTTGGATGTCGAAGTTGAGGTGATCGAAGAAGGCAAGGGGTTTGTTTACGTGTTGTTTACGAGCCAAACGCGAACAACTTCAAACCCTTCGTCATTCGGACCGCCACTTCAGAGTTCGTCGGGATTCATTCTCTATGGGACGCTCAAGACTGAAACTATACTGTAGTGGCTCGACAATGGTTGAGTTCGAATTGGAGGAATGGATGGTGGAAAGTGCCTCCGAATCTATCCTCGTGGTCCAGCCCACCGGTTCTAGACAGTCTTTGGAGCTCAGAGAATTTCTTGTTGGGCGCAGGTATGTATAGCAAATACCGTGTCCCACGGTTGAAATTATCTCGCTTCAGGCATGGTCGTCATTCAACCATCCACCCGCAAAATCGTCGTTCTTTATGAGTCCCAGAAGAAATTTTGGTTTCTGCCCAAGGGCCGGTGTGTACACCTAATTCCTTCATCTGCTTTGGTGCAGATGTCTTCCTAGAAAAGATATCGGAGAGTCGCTGGAACAGGCGGCGTTGAGAGAAGCTCACGAAGAGGCACGCGATTCCGTGCCTTCAGCAGCGGCTTCTAGCTGACTGATGATTTGCTACAGTCTGGATACCAAGTTGAATTTTTGCCGCTCTACATCCCTACCTGTGCTCCCCCGGCTCCAAATAATTCTGGAAATGACAAAAATTGCGAGCCTATATATATATCCACCGCGTCGGTCAGGCCACCAACCCTGGCGCATCCCTATGACGTTACTTACGTTCACGCAGTATCCTTCTCGCCAGAGGCGTAATCGAATCGCTCCTGCCGGAGAGTACTTGACCTCCTGGTGAGTCGCTTTGCACTTCCGGAATTATATCCACCAACGACTTATATCAGGTTTGTGGGCCAAATACCGGAAGATGCGGTAAGAATGGCTCAGTATGCTGCTTCATCGCTGACAGTCGCTCTAGGTACGTCAAGAAGGAACCGGAATGCCTGACGAAGTCAATTATGAGGCATACCTGTTGGATGTCGACGACGCCATACTTAAACTCCGCTCGCATTCAGAAGCCAAGGTCGTGGACTACGCATGGGCTCTATTTGAATATGTCTGTCCATCTGTTCTGCTTTCCCTGCACAAATCCTGAATCCAGTTTCAGACGCTAAACGCAGATGAAATAGCAGCGAAAGCGACACCGCCGGCTCAACAGGTAAGGCCTTACCATAACTTGATCGTCAGTGCCTCAGTTCCAGCTACAGCCCGGAACCTAGATCTTGATGATAAATAGCAACGCAGTCTGTACCCTTGTAGCATTTTCGTTTGTATCTCCGTTCTTCAATTGTATCAAATTTATCGGCATTCCAAGTGCTCTTTTTTTCTTCAACTGTACCAATTTCATTCCAATGGCAACTCGGGCCTTTGGTACTCTGCTTCCGGCTTGTGCTTCCAGCTTGACTTGGATTATGAACTTTTGAACGAGACAGACAAACCATAATCTCTCTCGCCCCCGGACCTGAGCACAAAGGTGGTCTGCGCTCAGAGCTGGTATTTGCCATCCTACAAGACGTCGAAGTGTGATAAATACGTGCGAGATAATTATACATTGCAAACCGGTATCGAGCCTCAAATCTTCAACACAAGAACTAGCAGCCCAATCTCCACGCCGGCCACGACCGCCGTAACGGCTATGACAATCCACCCGGCTGTGATGAATGGACGGCCGAAGACACGCGCGGTATCCTGGCCCTTCGTTTTTATAACAGCACGCCCACCGCTCCGATAGGGCGTCGGCCCAGCATCCTCCGGCTTTTCGAAGTCGGCAAAATCATGCCGCGAGTGGCGCGCCCGTAGGAAAGCAAGCACATAGAGCGCAGCACCGAGGATGGCGAAGAGAAGGCCGACTGCATGAGCGTTACAGTAAAATTGAATACACACGAGGAAATTAATGAAACGGACTGCGGTAGAAGCGGGGGTCGAAGAGACGAAGAATAGTTAAAGAGTATCCGAGGTTGCTGAGAGCGGTGCGGCCGTACGCGCCATGAAACGTGCGCTGACGGGCACGCAGCTCAACGAGCTCTGTTAGGTCTGCCGCCTGGAATGAATTTGCGCGGTGTCCACTGTGCCCAGGTAAGTACTAGTAACTAATTTCCGGGTTAGAAGACTGCCAGACCGGTAACGATGACTCATTTGAAAGGAGGAAGTGAGACGAAGAAGCTACTCTCTCTTGGTGGTGGGAAGGAGGAGCGGGATCGGCCTCTGTAATAAACGTGGACAAACAGCGGCTCTCCCGATTTTTTACCATCGCAGCGCTGGTTGAGGTCGGTCGCTTTCTGGCTGAAAATGGATTGCGAAATACTCAATAGATATATATCTAGCTCTTCCTGCGGCTAGCCCGAACAGGTGCGATTCACCCGAGCTGCAGATTTTTTTTCTGACTGGATCCTACGACGCGACTCAATAGTTGGTCGTTGACTGACATTTGGACCATTACACGTCGCGTCGGCTCTTAGGAATGGCGGCTGTGTCAAGTCCTTTGCGCCTCAGCTCTCTGAGGCTGAGTTCTGCACGGAGGTGGGTCGAAAATATGACTAAATTCTTGCGAAAGTCCTGACTGGAATTCAGCTCAATACTGGCCCTACCGCGCTGTCGGCAGTTATCCACTCTTCTCCTCCAAAAGCAGGTAATACGCCCTCAAAGTGGCCGGATAATTGCTCAGTTCACGCTTTAGTATGTAGAAACTGCAACCCAATAACCGATGGCGTAATGCACGGTGGAATTCGAGTGCCGCACCTGTTCCTACACCACTGCCGGAACTGCCCACACCACCAGACATTCTTCTGCCTGATACCGGCACCTTCACAGATCTGCTCGCCGCCATCCCACCACTAGAGCATGGAGGCCTAAAAGCGCTCGGCTTATGCCATTGGACGCCAGCTGGCTTGATCCAATACTCTTTCGAGCTCATCAACGTCGTCACCGGACTACCTTGGTTCCACACGATCATTGTTGGCGGCATTTTTTGGCGGCTGGTGATATTCCCGTTTGCGGCGGCGGGCTTGCGGAATGCTATGCGTATGAGGACCGTTTCGGCCGAATCCGCTGCGATATCTGAGACGATGGCGGCTGCCCGCGCCAAGGGAGACACGGTCGCAATGATGCGTGCCAGCGAAGAGGCGAAGCAAATCAGGGCCAAGGCTGGCGTATCCCTGGGGGGTATGATGGCTCCGATGATACAGCTTCCGATATCTCTTGGCCTGTTTCTTGGGCTCAAGAAGATGTGCGATCTGCCCGTAGCGCAGCTTACGCAGAGTGGCCTCGAATGGCTCCCGGATCTGACTGTGTCGGGGCCGTATTATATATTGCCCACCATTGTTGCGCTCTCCGGGAATCTTCAGATAATGGTATGTGGCACCTCTCGCCTTCGCCACTTTTTTTCTCTTACATGTGATCGTAGGCCAACATCCCCGACACGGATTTTTCTCGTCCAGCCACCGGCCATCTTCTGAATCTCGTGCGTGTAGTTTCTGTTTCAGCCATCTTTTGGATGGACTACCTGCCCTCAGTGAGCCTATCCGTCTCCTTGGTGGGTCAACATCCGCTAAACCTATCATTCGCAGGGCGTGCTCGTGGCTCTGGCGGTAATGAGTACGACTGGGATCCTGCAAACATACATCCTCCGTAACCCTGCCGTCCGCTCTTTTTTCTCCATCCCGCAGCGCAAACCGCTGGGCCCGGATGCTCCCAAAATGCCCACCCTGCGCGACACGTTCGATGAATGGATCCGACCCCGGTTCTCGTCCTCAGATAAACCGAAGGTTACCCCTATTGCACCCGCGTACGTTCCGCCAGGCCCGGTCAAATTTTCAACTCCACCCACTACGCCGCGCGTGCTCGAGGTTTACACGCCGCCCGCCCAGTCTTCCTCCAAGTCTTCAGGGCTGTTCGAGGATCCTCCTCCCAAGGCCGCCTCTCCTCCACTTAAAGCAGCGCGTGCGGCACCTAAGCCAAAGGCCAAACCAAGAGCAAAACGTACTTGAAAGTAGAATAGAATACATACGTAAAATTTATTTTATCCCATCTCTTAGTCCTATTACGTAAGCCGCACACTTTAAGCCCGTACTGCCATGTCGGTTCCAATGCCAACGCCGACAGATTTGCCTCCCCCGGAGGAGGAGGAATACTACTCGTCTTGGTCGCTGTTTCTAGTGTGTCTGTTGCTGATTCTATCGCTGTGGACGAGCTACTACCTCCAAATAAAGCGGATACGCGCAGTACATGAAACAGGCGTGTCGATTTTTGCAGGGATGGCGGTGGGGCTCATTGTCAGACTGGCACCGGGAAATATGATTCGGGAGATGCTGGTGAGTGTTACTTGCTACTTTGAAGTCGGGTCAGCGCGGCACGTTCGTCGGAGAAATCGAAATGCTTTCTTACGGAAAGTCAGCTCATAATGGCTCGCTTGTGCAAGGGCAGTCAATCTTAGGCTTACTTGAGCCTGAGGATACCCTTGCAATACTGCTGGTATTAGGAAGCTGCAAGGTCGCGACCTTCGCATATGTGGCGCGCGTACAGGCTGCGGCTGCGCATCGGTCGGTGTATACAATACTAATGGCGTTTAGACATTCAAACACACATTATTCTTTAATCTATTACTCCCTCCAATCATCCTGAACTCGGGGTATGAGCTCAAGCAGGTGCGTTCCTGTCTTCCCGTCTACACTGGCCCTAACATCCAACCAGGAAAACTTTTTCCGAAACTTCGGTTCCATCCTCACCTTCGCCTTTCTAGGAACGTTTATTTCGGCCATGGGCGTGGGGTACGTTCCTCAATATTTGTAGGGGGACGCAAGCTGATCACTTACAGCCAGAATTCTCGTGTACGTTTACTCGTTCCTTGGCATTGAATCGCTCGACTTGGACCTGGTGGAGTGCCTAAAGTTTGGGTCGACGCTGTCCGCAACAGACCCAGTCACCATCTTGGCCATCTTTAACCAATACAAAGTCGATCCAAAACTATACACTGTCATCTTCGGGGAGAGTTTGCTCAACGATGCCGTGAGTATCGTTCTGTATGAGTACGTGTTACTTCCGTTTGCTTCTTTGTGGCATGTATCTGACTGGCGCAGGACCTTGACACAATTCCACGGCCAGGAGATCTTCATCTCCTCCATTTTCACGGGAATCGGAATTTTCCTGCTCCTGTTCAGCATGTCCATGGCAACTCGGCGTCGCCTTCGGGCTCGGGATGTCCCTTCTCTTGAAGCACTCCTCTTTGAACCTCTACCCCTCCATCGAATCGTGTCTCGTCGCCCTCTGCGCGTATACATGCTACTTCTTCTCCAACGGGCTGACCATGTCCGGCATCGTTTCCCTGCTGTTCTGCGGTATCACGCTAAAGCACTATGCGTACCACACCATGTCGCGCCGCACCCAGCGCACGACCAAGTACATCTTCTCCACCCTCGCACAATTGTCGGAGAACTTCATCTTCATCTACCTCGGCCTGTCGCTCTTCACGTCCGCGCCAACGTCGGAGAAGGTGACGAGCTATGTAAAACCCATCTTCATCGTCATCACCACGGTCGCGGTCATCTTCACACGCTACGCCGCCGTGTTCCCTCTCTCAGAAGCGATCAACTTTTTCCACAAGCATGCGCGGGGCCAGCGCACGGAGGAGCTGCCGCATTCATATCAGATGATGCTCTTCTGGGCGGGTCTACGTGGGGCAGTCGGTGTGGCGCTCGCCGCAGGGCTCACAGGCCCAAATGCCCAGACGCTGCGCACGACTGTGCTCGTCGTGGTCGTGCTCACCGTGCTCTTATTTGGTGGTACAACCGCGCGTATGCTCGAGGTGCTGGGAATCCGCACGGGCGTAGAAGACGAGGGAGCGAGCAGCAGCGACGAGGAGGAACGGACACCGCGGGGCGCCAATGGGGGCACCACCATTTGGACTGGGCCCCGGCGGGGGAATGCGGCAGCCAACACTGGGCGCTGGGGGCACTACGTGGACGATGAGCCGAGCTACCTGCAGAACCATACTCCGCCACGTGGTGCGGGACGCATTGGGACGCATTACAACAACTACAATCACCAGCACCAGGCTACGGCGGCGGCAGCAGCAGCGGGCTCCTCCAGCAACGCTCCTCCGTTTTCGCCGATTAACAGTCATGGGGTGTTCTCCTTCTTCGTCGTCGGAATCGTACGACTCAGACGCAGAGGTGCTTCCGCTTGCGACGACGTCGCTGCAGCAGGAGCCTTCCGCTGGCGGGCACCCGCCGCGCGCCAACGCGGCTGTGCCGGGCGTTGCAACTGTGGGGGAGGACGGGAAGTGGTTCCAGGCGCTGGACGAGCGCTATTTGCTCCCCTTGTTCTCGAATGCGACGGCGAGTCGGACATTCCATGCGCGGCGCGCGCGGCGGTCGACGTCGGGTCCCGGCGGGGGTACGACAGCGAGCGCGTCTGGCACGCCCGCGGAGAGTGACGACGAGGGGGGAGAGGAGGATGGTGGGGAGGCGGTGGAGCTGGGGGTGCCGCTCGTCGCGCCAAGGGTGAGCACAGCGGGGCAGGAGGAGAGTCGGATGGCGCGTGGCTTGCCGAGTCCGGTTTTGAGGTCGAATTCAGGCGGAGAGAGGAGTCCCCTATGACCTGGTACCGAGCTTATCTTACTTTTTCCACCTCTTTCCTGCTTGCAGATAGACGGACAGATAACGGAAGCTTATTTGTCCTCGATGTAGATTAATGCTAAACTGAATGTGTGATCAAGTAGATTCCTGATGGTGGGACGCTGTGCCAGATGAATCAGTTCGTCCGACTGCCGTTGCAACTTGCCCCTTGACAGGCTCAAAAGGGCCGGGGATTTGATTCTGGACACGATTACAGGTCACGCGTTTCTTGTTTGCTTCAGTTATCTCACGTCGCGGTGGAGGGTCCCTTTTTTCTGCAGAAATGGAGTTTGTTTCCTAATCGGTACATGAGCGGTGGTTTATTTGGTGTTATTAGCCTGTTATCGCCGACTTCAACCTTCGAGTCTCTCTCAATATAGCATCACATTAGATCACATTGTGCGAGCTCAGCTAGCGAGGGACGACCAAAGCAAGGTGCGGGGCGCAGCGGGACGGCGCGCGACGGTCACTGCCTTTCAACACCACATGTCCTTCGATTGGCACCGCTCCCTGGAGGCTGTACACATACAATTGCGATAAATATAAAAGAATAGGAGTGCTTACCGGCTTCAACCCTCCAAGAGCACCACCATGAGTGTACCCGATGCCGTCCTCAAACAAGCACCCTACCACGCACAGCTCCTGGAATCTATCGCCGAGCTCGACTACGTCCCACCCGCCTTGGTCCAGCAAGACGCCTTTGTGAAGAGTCTCGAGGAGCAGGTGCAGATCTCTGCTGAGAAGATCGCAGGCGTTGAAGAAGCAAACCAAAAAAGAACGGAAGGAACACGAGGCTCTGCACAACTCTACAGCGCGGCGGCTCACCTACAAACTCACTGGCAATAAGGACAGATTCGAGGCGAAGGCAAGCAAGGAGGAGCGGTGAGTTAGTCGTTTCCTTTCAAATTCTTGGTCTCATCTCTCATTAGGGAGTATGTTGAGGCCCTGGCAAAGGAGACGCAGGAACGGAACTCCGAGTCTCAGCTGAAGACAATGCTTAGCGAGGCCGAAGCGGTGGTATGGTGGCGTAGGCTGTTTTGAGCATGCTGAGACCTCATATGATTATCCAGCGAACCGACCTGAGGAACAAACTAGTTGCCTACCAGACTGCCAAAAAGGACCTCGCAGCGCTGTACAGCCAGTTGTTCGATGGCCCTACACAAGGTCTGAAATTATGAATATCCCGCGGATATTCTCGCGCTGATGTCGTTCATTAGCGTACCCCGATGACGACCGACTGGAAAACGAGCTCCAGCTTGCTCAGACGAAGCACGACCAGATCAGGGACGGCTGAACCAGGAGTCGCAAGCCCTGAATCTCCTTCATCTCGCAAACAAGTCACTTCACGCGTGCGCCTCCAAGCTGAACGAGGCCCTCAGCGCTTCCGAGTGGGGTATGAAGTCAATCCCCACACTAGCACATTTCTAATAAACATCTCCGTATAGACATGTGGGGCGGTGGCAAGTATGTCTTCTCCATTCTTTCGAAAAGCTTCCACCGACGCGGTCCGCGTTTTAGTATGGCCGACATGATGGAGCGGAGCGCGCTAGGTGGTGCTGAGTCGCATTCGATCCAGGCGGACATGTACGTGCAACAAGCGCGGATGTCGTCCAGCGCGGTCAAGCCCATCGGCGAGATTAGAATTGCTCAAGGGTGCCGTTTTCTTTCTCTATATTTCTTGTTATCAGTCCTCTGACGATCCCGCTCAGGTCAATCATAAGCGACGTCATGTTCGACAACATCTTCACCGATATGGCGTTCCACGGTTAGTGCTCTACTGACGTTGCACTATTTATTACTTGCTAACATCCGTGGCGTAGACAAGATCAAGGCATCGGCCCAGAATGTTAGAGGCCGTGCAATTCAACGTTCGCGACTCTCTTCTGCCTATCCACCAGTCGTTGACTCCCAGCCCGCACAGTTGACCAACGAAATCGCCGCTGCTTCGGCGCGGGTGGCCGCTGTGGGTGGCGAGCTCGGCGCTGCCGCGGATAGCACTCACGCGCGCCCGCGGGGCGCTCGACTCGTACCGCAAGGGCATCTTCGACAGTCTTCCCGTGAACATCCCCCCACGTCCCGCATACACCCTGGTTCGTCCCTTCCTTTCCTTATCCCACATAACCAAATGTGTTTCCTTCGCAGACCCTTCGACGGCCGAGCCCAATACTGTATATACCCCGCCTCCCGGGCCTCCTCCGCCTAACGCAGACGGTCAGCAGTCTCTTCGTTCCTACTCCTGCGTGTATTGCTCACCACCCGTGCAGCCCTTCATTCGCAATGCCTGCGCCAGATGTTGTATATACCCCGCCCCCCGGGCCGCCCCCGGCAACTCAAATGGTACGTCGCTCCTCATCGCCCGCTTTGCTGCATCCTGGCTAACCATACTTTTGTATAGCGGCCCCTCTCCCGTCTGCCGCCTGGGGTAGTCGTATGTGCTTCTTCCGCTGTTCCTTGCGCTAGACCCATTCTGATTCTGCAGGGAATCCGTTGCGGCTGCGTTGGCTGACGCAAACTCCCACGGCGGCTAAGTTAGCTGCTGGATTCGATCGATACATAGGCTAGGTAATACAAATGTCTCCGGCCTGATAGTTTAATGAGCACATATCCACGTCCCGCGCATCTCAATCTTGCGAGTTTGTCATCATCAAGACAGGAGCTTCAAGAGCAGGAGGACCAACTCTTCGGTCCAGCGCGCGCCGCATCATCGTCAGGGTCGTAGAGGAGTATGACTACGTCCCAGTGGCCCTGGCGAAGCATGAACAGCACGCCGTACAAGAGGGAAATGATCGAGTATGAGCAGCCGCTGTGGCTGCACATGTTCTGCGGGCAGACGGATCAAGTTCGAGGCGAGGGCGAGGTGTGAAGGTGGGTTTTAAAACATTTTTTTTGATTCGTGTTTTGCGTGCGCAGGTCTTATTTGAGCTCTACCATGCAGTACGTCGCTATTTAGAGAAGGAGACGGAAGGTCGAAGACGCGGGAGAGGTGAGGCTGCTTCGAGGAATGTGCTCGGGGAGGACTCGGACCTGAGGTATGCCAGTTCCATTATTAAATGACCCTTGACGTGCTTATCTACTAGGAAGCGGACCTGATCAGGAAGGACGTGGCAGTCCGTGCAGGACGACTTAAAAGGGCCAGACTCACCCTTGACCGGTAAGCTCTCTGTATAACATTGACGGATAAAAACTAGCCATTTATTCTCTACCAGCTTATCCCAAAGACGACCAGCTGGAATAGCAGCGGGGCGCCGCGCAGGGCACGATCACCCTAGTGCAAGGCTACGACAGCAAAGAAGTCGCAGGCGCCTGATTTTTTTTCGAAGCGCCAACGATGTGGTCGGAGCAGCCAACGACGTGCTGGGTGCGATGCGAAGCACGCGCAGGCAATCCGCCACTCTACGTCCTGGAGTATGTCTGTCGCCTTCTTCATCCTTTGCCCTCTTGTTTCTTATCATTCTTGTTGGACCAAGAGTGAGTCAACCAGACGCCGTCACTTCTTGAATACTTACCTGTCATGCGCACCCCAGGTCTATCACTGAAGTGCAAACCTTCGCGCTGCAGATCGTCGCCTACACGCAGCAGGCACACCTCTGCTCCCACGCAGGCCCAGCCCATACTCGAGCCCCTAGCATGCTTTTGTTGTGTTCTTCTCTCAAGTTTGCCGTCGCCTCCTTCCGCGTCGCCCAAGCGAAATCCGACGGACCGCGCGAGCGGCGAGATAGTACTTCTCTGCCGACGCTGTTTCAGATGTGTCGTAACTTCGACCCCCGACGGGCCAACTGCGCCGTTGGCACAGCGCCACACCATAAGCCACAGGACCAAGCGGGGCCCGAAACCTTCTGGGACACGGCGATGTAATTTCGGGCCCCGCTTGATGCTGGAGCAGCCTGGCGCCACCTTTCCACATCGTTTCTCTTGGACAAGAGGTATCACTCTATCAGGGCTTCCCATTTATCCGACCGAAACCTGTGTAGCGATCTGCTACGGTTTGGCCATAGAGAGCTGTCTCAGTTCACATCCTCCTAGCGGTCATGTCGACTTTATCCATAGGCACCAGGCCAAATTATCCGGAATATTTCCCGTTGCGCGTACGGACGGAAATCGAGAGACGAGTATAAAACCTTGATACTGCGTTCACCCAGTACCGCAATCGCAATTTGAGTGACAATGCACTTCTCCTGAATTTTTGTGGCGGCTTCCATCGCTTTGCAGAGCGCTCCTGCTCTTGCCCTCGCTCTCTTTGGGTATGCGGCTGGTGTGACTGGAGGTCAGCCCGCCATTTGATCTCGTCCAGCTTTGAAGCCGACACGCTCTTTGATGCACAGGAGGATCAGTCACAAACACAAACACCGTCCTCTGCAGCAGAGCTCAAGTCATGGTTGGAGGGACAGCGTCACGGTATGCGCCCTCCCCCACTCTGCAGTTAAATTTGGGCTGATTTGAGTTTTTGTTTAGCGACGAATTGTCTTGAAACAAATGTATGACTTTAACAGCGTGGTTGGCACTGAGACTGGGTAAGCTCCTTTCCCTAACTTGCGAGCGTCTCTCTCATCTTCTATAGAACTGTTTGCTTCCATACCTTGCACGAACAACGCACAGGGCATGATCAGTGGGAACAATAACTTCTGCGCCCAATATACCAACAAGACGACCGCGACGTACTCTGCTGCTGGCGGTAAATTTATTATGATAAAGAGCAATAAGTCCATCCTCGGAACTGGGGCCAACACCGGCTTGTGAGCACTACGTCGTTGCTTAACATCCTAGGGCCTTCTGACCAGCCAACCAACAGCATCGGCGTTGGAATCAAGTTCGCTGTAGGGCATGCGATTCCCAGATAAATACCCCTCAACTCATAACCCGATTTTTCTAGAACGGCGCGGGCAACATTATCATTCAGAGTGAGGCTTCCTGTTCGGTCGCGCTTTACAGCCCGACTAAAGATTTGCTGTAGATGTCAGGTTTGAGAACCTCAAGTGAGTATCCTTGCCCGCCAGGCCTCTGGTGGCGCTTCTCTCATATTTATTCGCTTTCAGTCCTCGCTGGGTCTGGGGTGGTAAGTCCTTTTTTTCCTCGATGCTAAATATGCTCTGATCATTGACCCTTAGGTGATTTCCGTGCGTGACTCTCTAGCACTGTTGGTGAGAGTTCTCCTGATTCACATTGCTTTCAGTGAACTTTGACGGATCTGGCCCTGTCTGGATCGACCATTGCTAGTTCGTGACCTGTTTCCGGACCCCTATCTGCAATTTACCATACCTCCAGCTTCAACCGCGTCGGTCGGCAGTTCATCGTCAGGTCCCCTCACTCCGGCTTCTGCAAGATAATCTACTAAGACCTGTCTAGCGGCTTTAACCCGAACACCTTCACCATTTCGAACAGCTACTTCGACGGCCAGGCTGACTTCACGCCGTTTTTGCGACGGTAAGTTTCCATTGATGAGAGGCTTCACGTCTGACTTGCCTCTCGATAGGATATCATTTACTGGGCCTTCCTTCTGGTCGGAACTGGTGACAAGATAACTTTCGCCAACAACCACATCTTCCACGTCGGTGCCCGGTCTCCTCACGTAGGTGGACCGGGTAGCAAGTTCCACTTCTACAACAACTACTTCGACCAGAACAACGGACACACGCTCGAGTCCGACGACCGGCAACATCTTGTTCGAGGGCAACTACTTCCAGAACGTCGTCACGAACAGCGGCAGCATCGCCGGCAAGGCGTACTGGGTGTCGAGCGGGAACGCAGCCTCTTGCGCGTCCTCGCTTGCCGTACTTGCCAGTCCAACACGTTCAGCAACAGTGGAACTGGCACGCTCGCCGATTCAGCCGTCATGAGTGCGATGTCTGGTGGTGGGTTGCACATGTTCTCGGTGGCCGTTTCTGAGCTAACGTCTGGTTCATAGACTCTGTAATCAGGGGCGCCAAGGTCATGGCTGCGTCTGCCGTCCCGTCCTTTGTCAGTGCCAATGCTGGCACTGGAAAGGTCATCGCCTAGACGCGATGGATGATCAAAATATATGCCTTTGAAATCCATCTATTAGTATTCGCGTGGCTACTTATGTGTCGAAATTCAAAGTGTGACGTGACATCAGTTTCTGTGACGGCCCAACACGACGACGCGTCGTTCCGCAGCTCTCTCTCTCCTCCCTCCCCACCGTGTCGTTCCCCTATTCTAGCATTGGCAACGGCGTCGTGCGTGGACAAGAAGCAATAGTATTGGCTTGTATATTATTGAGATCTGAGATTTCATCGAGAAAGCAGTGCTTTCGAGTTCCTCGAGCTCGCCGTCCTCATATCCTACGCTGCCTCGGTGTCCCAGAGATTCATACGAGTGTTTAGTACTTACATGAATGTTAGGGCCTTCGCGTCGTCCTCTCAGAGCCTCTGCTCTCCCATTCCTCCAAAGCTCTGCGACCACTGGCTGCAGACCTGAGGCTTCTTCAAATCATACTGATATACTGTTCTGTTTTGCTTTATCAATCAGGCCCTGAGATGTCTCTTTAACAAGCTGATCAACCGACTTCAAGAGACCAAGTTGACCAAGCCTCGAGTTTCCTCTCGTATTTCTCCTCACCGTTTTTTCCCCACCAACCAGCCCCTACATTCATTCGCTCTCCATCCGACATTTCTGTTTGGTTTTGCAGGTAGCCGCCCAATGTCAACTTCAGGTTTGTGACATGAGACAGGAGTCTATTTATTTGGTTGTGTTTCTGACATAGATCACCTGCTCCTTCTCTTCCCTCCCCCAGCATCGTTGTGAACACGCCGCTGTCGTCGCCCACGACAAAAAACTCGTCCACTCCTTGTCCCTCGCACATAATGTTCACCACCTTTGTCCTCCTTGCCACCGCCGCCGTCGCTTCTGCGGTAAGTCTCCTTTTTTCCCCATTGTCATCTGTGCTCATTGTGTGTCGCACAGGCCTCGTCGAACCCCTATATCCCCGAGGGCATCAGTGCAGGCTGCAGCTCGTATCTTGACACGCTCAACTCAGACAGCTCCCTGGCGAGCTGCACGACGACGCTCATCACTGCGTCGTCGAGCTTCGGGCCAGGGGCCAATGCGACCACCGCCACTCCATCAAAGGCGTCCATAACCGCAGCCCTTGAGAAGGTCTGCTCGTCCAGCACCTCTGCGACCTGCTCGTCCAGCGTCATCGGCGACAAGCTCGCCACCTTCGCCATGAAATGCTCCCCAGAGCTCACCTCCACCCCTAACGCGCGAGTAAAGTTAATCTACGACACTTTCTACTCGCTCCTCCCCCTCCTCGCCACCGTCTGCTCCAAAGACGACTCGGGCGCCTACTGTCTCCTTTCCGCCAAGCCCAGCGGCACCGATGGCAAGACCCTCCTCGTCTCCACCCCCTCGCCCGCCGTGCAGCAGACACCGTCACCGCCTACATGCCCAACGCCGACACCATCGGCTCCAGCAACCTCCTCTTCCTCTTCTCAACGGTGACCTCCCCAAGGACGCACTGTGCACCTCCTGCACCCGCAGCGTCCTCTCCAAGTGGATCGGTTTCGAGACCAACACCACCTACGCACCCGGCCTCGGCCAGAGCGTCCTCATGAAGAACCAGGGTTCGCTCTACTCTGGTGTTCTCGCAACCTGTGGCCAGGACTTCCTCACCCAGGCTGTCCAGGCTCAGGGCGGGCTCGGCAAACCGACGGCCTCGGAGAGAGTGGTGCACTCGCCATCCGCGCCAGCGGCGTCATGGCCCTCTCGTCGGCGCCCTGGGGGTCGCCGCAGTCGTTCTGTAATCCATAGACGTCCTTCAGATTCGCTTTTTATTCGCATAGCCTTTCTTTACGAGCCAAGTGCTAATTTGCCAATTGATACCCTGGACTGCGAATATTACCCTTGTGTGCGGTCCGCGGCCGTGCACTTAGTCCCTGAATATTTCTCTTGTTTCCTGTGGGCCGTTGCCAGTATGGGAAATGCAGCCCGACGATCTTCGTTTCATTTGTAAGCGCCAAGAAAATCTCTGCGCTGACAAATATCGACTAGATCATAACATCGAGCTCGAACGATGGCATCTAGTCTCTCCTACCAGACGCTTTAACAATGAAGCTCGTACCTCTAGATGGCAGCTCAAATTCTGCAAGGACGAATAGATACAGCAAGCAGCATTATTATGGATCTGTCGACTATGCGCCGGAAGTTGGCGTATCCGAGAGGACTTCAGGCTCATGATACGGAACTGTGTTTTAAGAGTGCACTCACTGCTACTTAGATAGGGATCCCCACCGTAGCGTATAGCCCTCTGGTGGGCCTTTATACGGTACGGGTTGTCTGAAACTCAGCCGGGAGGGCTCTGGGGACAAGCTGTGGGCCCGTGGCAGACGCAGGGAGCAAGGTGAAGGCCAAATCCACTGGGTTTGCCTGAATGTAGCTTCACCCCACCCTGCTCTGACCAGTCTACGCGTTCATACGGTACTCCAAGCCGTCCCATACGAGGCAAAAGCTTGACTTTTTACGGGCCATATTCTTACGGCGGGGATCCCTAGCACTGCCACTGCCACTCCGTCATGACGCTTCAGCAGAAAAGTGGCTCAGTCTTCCTCCCCTTCGTGAAGTCGGTGTCGGTGAAGAGGAGGACAGGGATGACAAGGACAGGGATGACAAGGACCATCAAGAGGGAGGGAGTCGCACAGTATATCGGTCTTATGACCATTGAAAAGTGAGATTTTATTGAATGCAACGATGGTGGCGAAGAGCTTTGGAAGAATTGAGTGAGGACTTTTGGAGAAGAGATGAGGAGATTACGCACACGACCCAGCGAGAACTTCCCAATGCCCCCCTCCCCACTCACTCTTGACCATCGCGTCCTCGTCCCCCTTAAACGCTTCCTCTGCTAACGCTCCATCGCGACGAACCCGTACATCGCGACGACGCTGTTCCCACTCTCCGCCTGCCCTCCAACACTGCGTTCCGCGGCCCCGTAGGCAGGGTTTTACCTGGGTCTACGTTGGTCGACTGTTGGTCTACGTCCGCTGACACTACCAGGTAGAGTCTGCCAACTGGGTAGGCCAACGTAGGCAGACGTAAACCCAGGAAACCAACTTTGCCTACGGGGCCACGGAATGCAGTGCAAGCTCTCGTTCCTCACTAGTCTCGCCACTGACGCCACTCCACGCCAGGTACGGCAAGGCACGCTGACAGTTCATGGATTCACAAGATGCGGGTGCCATGGGAGACGGCGCGGACAACGACCCTGCATGTTCGTCCATTCGGGAGTTCGGCGAACTGTGGAGTATCTCCCGATGGGAAAGAACTCCGCAGGCTACACATTGCACTCAGGGCGGTTCCTGCGGCACACGGATGCGGTGAGCCATAAGCGGGGACCACATCCTTAAGCGGGGGCCACATCGCCTAAGCAGGGGCACATGCCTGAGCGTGGGTCACGTCCGCTGGAATGCCGTCTCGAGCGCTACGCTGTCAGATATATTATGTGAAGTGGACATGAGGTGCTTACTGAGATCCGGAAGCGCGCCAGATCGTTCAACGGCGCGCAAGACGTGGGATCAGATCATCATATAATGAAACTGCGCGCCTCGACATGACTCTCGAATGTAAGATGGGAAGCGGAACGTCCTTGGCGTGGGTACGTTCTTTGCGCGTGAGTGTGCTCACCAGTCTGACTCGGGTTTCCCGCTCGGTAGCAGTGAGAAGCGCTGCAAATGGAGGGCTCGGAGTAGCGGAGAGAGACACATTGCAATGTCATGAGACGGCCAGAAGGTGGCTGCACCAGCCGCGGCTACCACCACTCGTTGACGGAGCGGTAATAATATATGTAGCGCGCGCTACCAATCCGCAACACATATGTAGTGCTGTTGCTCGGCCCGGCCAGGTCGGCCGCAAAGGCATGGGATGGAAGGCGATCATCAAGGTGGTGCAGACAGATCTTCGTAAGATAAAAACGTACGGAAAATAAAATAACTGGTGGAGCTGGCTTGAATTGCCAAGACCAGATGGACGGCGACTGTAGCACCAATAATAATAAGACTCGTGGGGGAGAAATGGTGTTACACGGGTAATACACTGGAATACGGAATCATCAGTCGTTGTCGTCTCCGGCACCGGATGAACTACACACATGTGCACATATCTAATAATAAAAGCACGAATCTGAGATACGGCGACGTCATAAGTGCGAATACAGATGAATGAGCGCAACTCACGTGTGCGTGCTCATGGGACATCCGGGTCGGCCTCCCACAGGTCTGGAGGGAGTGTCGGTTTGCATGAAGGAGGATGAGGAAGGGATGCGCACCTGGATCGGCACTGTACGCAGGCGGTAGCGACTCCGCGGGGACGCTCTCGAATATCCGTTGCCGGTCCGCTTGCAGCTCGCTACCGGCATGCGTCACGGCTGCTTCGGCAGCGTCGAGGTCCACGCGCAGTGCCGCTACCGCTCGGACGCGGCTGACAGTTCGGTCTTGAGCTGGTAGATGCGGTTAGCGAAAGGGGGAGAGTGCGTGATGGCAAACGGACGTACAGCCTGGTGCACCTGCCACGTATTCTTTGACTGGCCTAGAGGCGAGCCTATTCGTATTGGGGGGGGTATGGGCGAAGAAAATTCGAAAGGCTTACTTCCCATGTGGAATGTGGCCCTGATTTCGAGCGCATTGATAAACGGTCAGCGCAAGGAAAGAGAGACGCACGCTTTGGCAATGTGGAGCTCGCCGATTGGCTTGACGGCGCGGGAGCAGAGCTGTGCCTGCTGCGTGTAGGTCACCGCCTGCAGCCCGAAGGATTGGGCAGTCCCGAGCGCGCTGTTCTGTAGCGCAACGGACCTGGGACGTGTGTTAAGTAATGACCCGCTGAGCACGAAATGACAGCCGTACTGCTTGCCTAGAACGACGGTGGTGGTGAGAAATGTGGGGCGCTTATAGGAATAATAAGCGGACATACTCCATGATGAGCGTTGCGGGTAGCCTCCTCCTGCTTGGCGATGCACGCGACCAGAGCATCGTTCGCGCTGCC
>JARJCX010000513.1:0-59771 GCA_029282285.1 Mycena rebaudengoi
CTAAATTAGATTCACTGGAAAAAGACGCGCGAACGGCCAAAACAATCGAGAACCGCGAGAAGCGCAAGCGGCAAACTGCGCAGCGTCGGGCTGCCAAGAAAACGGCGGCAAAACAGATACCAGCGCCGCCGCTTACGGGCTCCAGCAGCTACAATACGGCACCATTTACCCCTGCACGCACCCCAGCCTATCCCTGGACCCCCTCTTTTCCGCCGCAGCTATCACATCCCAGTCCGTCTCCTATACCTTACCATACCTATCCTCCCTTTCCATCTCCTTTTCTGACACCCCAAAATTATACGCCAGCCCAATTGCAGGCAATGCGTCAAAGTATGTTTATTTATAACCCTATCAGTGCACCCCATTTTTACTATCGTCCGAGCCCCCAATACATTATCTATATCGTGTAATTTGATTGTTAGAAACGTTCTTCATCTGCGTTCAACTAATTTACCCTTTCCTTGAATGAATCTTGGCCCCAGGCAATTTTCTATGTGTACGATCATTTCTCCGACTCTTATTCCGAACAACAAAATTAAGACAGAAAAAAAATCACATATTCAGTTTAATGGGTGCCAAATGCGCTATTAAACGTCATCCTCGCTAGCGGCACTATCCGAGCTATCCTCCTCCCAATTCTCGGTGGTAGCACGCGGATAACTCCGGTTTTCGGCCCAGCGCTGCATTCTGTTACTCGTCTGTAAGTTGTTTTGTCCGTTACCTATGTAGTTCTTTATCTTGTCCCTCTTGCTGCCTGCTTTTCGTGCTTGAATTGTCTTGTTGCTCTTGGAATCCCGCTGCCATTTCTGCATTTCCGTCACGTCCAACTCCTTTTTGGGAGGTGTGTGCTTGTTGCCACGGTTTGCTGTACCAAATTCGGATTCCATGTACTTCCCAACCAATTTTATGACGTGAATTGCGGGATGTAGCTTCTTCAAGAACTTCCAATCCATATTTGGGCCTTGTGAACGGTATGTAACCTGAGATTAAATTATTCAGTGAGCCGGATCAGAATTAGTGGACAGTTGAACCTTGATGTCCTTGATATTATGCTCTTGGGCCATATCGACTGGCAGGAATGTATCCGGCTTTGGTTGTTCGTTTAAAACCCAGCAGTTATCCCGAATAAAATTACTGTGGTTCCGGGAGTCAACGTGAATAAATTTAACCCAGATAAATTCGCACCAAATCTCGGGTGGCCATTCCTTGTTTAATCCCTGCAACAACTCAAGAATTTCACCTGTGTAGTTGGAGTTTTTGCCGCCAGCAAACCGAAATAATAAGTCGGGGAGCATATCCTCCATGAAGCCGACATCGCCATGTTTAATTGCCGTTCTGAGCGTGAGGTACTGCAGAACATCGCGAGTGAACATGACTGACTGGTACTTGACCTCATCCAGTTTTCCCGAAGGCCCATCTCGAGCGTCCATTAGATTTAGGGCATAACTCGAACCATGCTCTTTGTGCACTTTCGCTGCAAGTGCAACAAGTTCCGCCGGCGTTTTGGTACGCAACTCCGAGAGCTCTTTGACGCCGGTGGTTTCCAACCATTCCTCGCGTATGTGAGCTTCAAGGATATGGTGAAGGGCCTCGTCAATGTGGTGATAAAAGGGACCCTGGATGTGCGATACACCCAGGCCTTTACGCTGGAGAACATCGAACGCTGCACTGAGTCCTCGGCCTTTGGAAGTCCCAAGATGTTGCTTGTGCAAAGAATTGGCGAAGCACATCATAATGTGCAACCAACCTGGCGGATTAAGCATCCAATCGAGTCGGTCAAATGAGTTGTCATCCTCTGCGCGAAAGTGGAAGATGTTGCGAAGCCGGTCAACAGTGAGCTGGTCCCCGACCCAAGCTTGGACGGTTTCGGTTCCGAGTTTCTTCTGCACCTCGGGTGAGTCGAGCTTCAGTTGCCGCAGCCATTCATCAACGAGCCGCTCGTTGTCCTCGTAGCTGACTTCTGGGATGCCAGCTGTTCCCAGCAAATACTGCAGCATAACATGATCGGGCCCGAAGGGGAGTCCCCGGGTGCGGGGTGGCTTAGAGAGGAGGGTGCTATCTCGGCCGTTGTATGAAGGAAAATCGAAGTCGGGTGCATCGAGAAGGACTTTGAGAACATGGAAGTTGGTGTGTACAGCCAAACGAGGCGCTGCGGCCGTTGCCAGATCCCATATCTCGAGGAGGGTGATTGGCGTCTTTTGTCCTTCCGCACGTTTAATCTGCCGCACGTTTAATCTGCAGGTCCCGATTCGCAGTTGAAGAAAGAGGTACGGCACTGCGCTTGATATAAACGGTGCATGCAGTGCCATTACCGAAGTCGCCTTTGTTATCCAACCGCTGCGAGAAGACACGGAATGAAACTGTGGCGTTATCGTAGCTCAAGAGCCACGGATATATCTTCATGAGAGCCAAGACGATCTCCATGGACTTCTTCGATATTTTCCCAACTGCAATGCCTGTCCATCTGTTGCTCATCGTGAGTCCTAGAGCATGCAGTGTGTCAAAACCCTTTGCGGAGAGCCCCCGAAATTTGAAGTAAATCGCGAACAATTTCTGGATGCGGTTACGGTGATGAGAGCGCGAGTAGGAGAGGATTGATATGACAGAAAATACAATCTACAAAGAAATATGAGACAGCTGTACGAGATGTACATCGAGAAATATACCGTCACGGGGACTTTGCGAGTATTTCGCTGTTCCTGGGTTTGAGAGAATGCCATCCGACGTACTAGGCCCCACGTATGAGGTGCACGGTCTTGGATAACTTCTATGAGGTCCATAAATGAGGTTCCTATGAGCTCCTCCTCGTCTACATCGTTCCCCACAGGAGATGACAAAATCGGTGCAATTGCTTTGAGCTCACACTCGATGCTGGTCTGCATGCAGTCTTTCGCAAAAGACTCCATAACAGATTTAGCCCCCTTTGCACATGCATGATGTGATGTCGCAGAACGCGGAGGGGACAACCAGCGTTTGAGTATACCAGGAAGCTCCTTGCTCACCATCAAGCTCGAGCGTGCATATCGGATTTTTGCGTCTGTGATACAACTTGCATCCCCCCAGCTCAGGGCATCTAGGAAAATGGGGAGATTGATGCCAAGAGCATCCATGGTAACCAGGACCTGCTTTATTTTGTCTGCCAACGGCGAGTCCTTCAGCTGCTCTCGAAGTTTTGCAGTATTTTGAAGCTGAATCGGATCCGCAATCTCTTCTTCATCAACGTCCATTTGGCCTTCGGGGACTCCCGGATCGTAGTCAGAGTCATCCGAAGAGTCGGAGTCTGCTCCAGGGTCGTCATCATCAAGAAATGTCGTGTCCATGGACTGAGAGAGCGGCGGGAAGGAAGAGATATCGCTACGGCAGCCCCTAATCGGCCTAAGGACCGAGCTGCCGAAAGTGATTGATGGTCACCGTGTGACTCAATGGGGGCTGTTGCTATACGAAATACCCCAGACGTTCTGACCGGATCTCTGCACTACATTTTAAAACTCCGACGGTCCGGCGGGCCGAAGGGCCCGCAGGGCAGATCCGGGAAGAATGTCTGGTAACGAGACTAGTCCCTCACAAGACATTTGTCCACAGTGGTTGACTTTCCATAAGCATAAACAAAGCTATGAGGAATATCGGAGGGGTGCCAGCGATGAAGGCATGACACACTATTCCAAAAATCTAATCGTTCTGGGTTTCCATAAGCTGCGAAATATATTATTTTGAGAATATTATAATAATCTGTTGTCCATCAATATTTGTGGCTGTTGCAGGTGGTAAACAAGACCCATCAACACGTCTCAGCTTCGATCCACGACTTTCTCGCACGCCTACCTCGCGATCAATTGATATCGACATGCTAGTTCACTACCAACAGCTAGAGGAGATGGAGGAGGATGAAATAGAGGAGGAACACATATGTGCAGGCTCTACAATGGCCATGATTTTGCTCCAAGTCGTTGAGGCCCACCGGCTACACAACGAGAGGAGAAAACCCAGCAGATTGTATCTCTGCTACCCTCAGCTGCTTTGTGATCTGCACGTATCCACTGCCTGGCAGGTACTCTATAGGAGTCGACATGATTGTGCCTACATCACCAAATGGGCTTCGATGTCGCCACCTTCCACATGATCCTCGAGTTCGGATTCGTTGATGCATGGTACAATAACCCCATTCCCCAGGACGACGCCGTTGGTACTGGAAAGACACATCCAGGTGCACGGTCCTTCAATGCAGCTGGTGCACTGAGTGTCCTCCTTCATTACCTCAACTCTATGATGAGAGAGATCAGCTTGCAGCAGATATTTGCACTGATCCCAAGCACCATCTCTCATTATATCACATTCAGCCTCAAAATCCTTTTAGGTGTTCTCCGTGAGATGCGTGCAGCTGCGATCAACTGGCTGAAGGATGTCGATGACTTCCAGGCACACAATGATTTGATTATTGCATGCCATCCCCACTTGACTGGCGCCTTCGGAAGCATTGACGGCCTTGATCTGGCTTGTCAGACTTCGGACAATGAAGAAATAGAAAATGCGACATACAACGGATGGCTGTGCGAGCACTTCGTGAGTTCCGTTCTCATGTTTTCGCCCAAAAGTATGTATGTTCGGCATGTGCATTGTGTGAACGAGCTCATTCGACAATACAGGAACTGCTATTGCTGCGAAGCTGAATGCTCCTGGCAGTTGGCACAACTCTCGCATTGCCCAGAAAATTTACAAGAAGCTTCGGACTCATTCATCAAGGGGATTTTATCTCGTTGCAGACACAGTGTTTCCTCACAGCGCCAAACAAATTGAAGGGAAGATCCGTGCTCCAATCAAAAGCAGTCAAAAACTGCAAGGCACCGTGAATGAAATTCACAAAAGAATGGCCTTTGATCAAGAACTTCTATCATATCACCAGACTGCAGAGTGGGGGATGTGTGGGTTGCAAGGATCATTTGGACATCTCTGAATTCCATTGGAGATTGGTTGACAAACACTGCCCTACAGGCTGCATCAAGGGGCTGTCAGAATTCGAATTTTGTACATGTGGTCGAAAATAGCCGTAAAGGGGGGGTGGCAATCTAAATCCGATTTTTTCAGAATTTTCTGGCCACTGATTAAGGAAGGGGGAGAATTTTGATGGCAAATGTTCGATTTTTTTTCGGCATTTTTGCCAAATGTTACACATTGATTGGGGCACTTTTGGGCCAAAAAATGTGCCCATAGATTAGACCCTCCCTCCCTTACCATATGGGGCAGGAGGCTGAAAAAAAAATCGTAAAAATATGAAAAAAATCAGATTTAGATTGCCAGCCCCCTTTTACGCCCATTTTAGACCACATGTACAAAGTTTGAATTCCGACGGCCCCTTGGGCTGCATCAAGAGAGCATAATACAGCCATTGTCCAACTGCTCATTGATCTAGGGGCAGATGTGAATGAACAGGGTGGACTGTATGGGACGGCTTTATGGGCAGCATCCTGCCGTGGGAAAGAGGCAGTTGTCTGGCTGCTTATAGACCAAGGTGCTGATGTGAATGCACCGGGTGAAGAATATGGCAGTGCTTTGCAGGCAGCAGCAGCAGAAGGGAACAAAGTGATCATTCAGCTCCTCATAGCGAATGGTGCAGACCCCAATGTGTCAGCGACGGTCCTTAAGTCGACCAAAGTAATCGCAAAACGGGCCCTCCGGGACTAGTATAAACCACGACCTTGCGTACAGCGGGATTGTATCCCGCTTAGCCCGTAATACCGACGTAGACTGATAATGCTTCACTATGCCAAGTGAAAGAGCGATGTCGGAGCCGAGGATCAGGATACACCGCCAACGGTCGTACACGTGGTCACCAGCTGGATGCAAACTGACTGATACATGCGGCGGAAAGCTGGACACAGCATGCTGACAACTGGATTCCAGCCGAATTCTCTATAGGCCCATGCTGGGGCCAGGTCAAGGTGGCGGCCAGCTGAGCTTTAAGCTGGTGTTCATTGGAACCAATAACTGTGTGATACTTTTTTCAGACATGTTGAATGAATGAAAACAATATTATTATACGGTTCTGTCGGCACATCTATCAGCTGAATAAGATCTATTCCTCATCCTCGTCCTCATCGTCATCCTCTTCCTCGTTCTCGCCCGGCACCGTGGTGGCAGCGGTGGCGTCGACGACGTTGTCAACGTCCTGCTGGAAGGTGTCGACCACGTCCGCAATTGTGTAGTTGTCGACACCGTGTGTTTCACGGTCCGTCTTTAGAATGTGTCGGAAAGCTCTGGTAACAAAGTAAGATACATAGCCAGCGGACAAAACGATGGACGCACCTGATTATCTGCTTGCTATCTCCGTTAGCCTTCTTCCGAATCTTGGCTAAGTCTTCGTCAACCGTATCCCAGAATTTTGAGCTTGAATTTTTCAGGAATGACTTGCGCTACGAGAACGCAGGTCAGTACGTAAGAACAACAACACTTAAACATAGCTTACCATGAAAGACACGCGCACACAAAGAAGAATGTTTACCTCGCATTGGGTGCCCTCGACCATGGCTTGTGTCAGGTCAAAAATGTTCTGCTGTTGGGATTTCGGGGCACTCTTCTTGGCTTTCTTCTGAGCTTTAAAGCTTGCTCCAATCTAAAGGTTGGAAACGAGTAGCAAGTAGAAGCATACCTAATGATTAGACTCACTGATTTCTTGAATTTGGACCGGAGCTGAGTGAAAGCCCCCTGGACCGCAGCTTTGACCTTACCCCACTTGGCGGCATCATGCTCAATCCCCGGGGGAAGATCGAAGCGATGCTTCTTCAAGATTGTCTTGGAACAAAAGAAACTTAGTGACGGACCACAGCTGAGCAGAAATCATACATGGAGAATATTTTTGGGCGTGTTTCCTTTGTAAGCGCAGAGTTTTGTCGATAGAAGAATGGCGGTAGCATAGCTATAGATGTTTTTCTATATACTGTGAATGAGAGTCAAGTAGGAGCAGAAGTACGCACAAGCAAATCATCCGATGGCGTCCAGGGAGGGGTGGCGACGATGATTTTGTTGATCATATTTTCGATATGCAAGGATTGCACATAGCTCTTGGCTTCACGCACGGAAGGGGGATCCTTGCACAAAAGGTCAGAGCATGAAAACACGTAAGCCAGAGACTCACATTCAAGAAGACCTCGACATCGGTCTTCTGTTCGCCGCGGAGACGCTTCCTTTCCACATATCGCATGCTTGCCGCAACAACATTCTGGTTGACAGTGGCTGGCGTAGTTGAGGTATCGGCGGGGGGAGCGTCGGTGTTGTCCTCGCCGTCAGATACTTCGCCAAGCATTGCTGAATGAGTCCTCTTTGCCGCTGCAGGAGGCCGGACAGGTGAGTCTTGTGCCATCGCTTGAAAAACATCGTCGAGGTCGGTAGGGGAGGAGGGGGAAGTCATTTTGGGGGTTGAGAAGCGACGAAAGGATGTCTTGTCCTTATATTCGCAGTGTATCCGCATTTGGAGTGACCTGATCGTCGAGACCTCTGCCGGTGAATGAGAGAGCTTAACTTGCAGATGGTCGTCAGATTTAAGGTTCAGGATCGGAGGCTGTTGCTGGTATCCTAGACGCCGACAGGGTCGACGCTTGAATCTTGACCCAATGCCTCCCAAAGCAAAGCTTCGTGAAGACGGTAAGCCAGAGACGGGCAAGTAGAGACAACTGGTTTTATTGAGGCTTCTAGATTTCCATTATAGCGAGGACCGTTCCCATGTGCAGTGTAAAGCTTGCGGGTCTAGCAAGTGGATTGCAGTCAAGAGCGCCGCAAAACATTTGACATCGGTGGAGCACTTGAAGACCGTGGAGCTCGGTGAGGAAGCAAGGAAGCGGCGAGAAGAGCTTGAAAAAGAGCGACAAACTGATTCTGCCACAACGGAACTGCGAAGCATCCAATTTGCGGCATCGCGCTTGCCAAGTGGCCCAATTGGGAGCACATCTTCAGGTTTACATGCAAGAAGTGAAGCAGAGGTCGAGATGTGGGAGGCTTATGAGAGTACCGGTGCTGCTTTCAGCGCTGGCGAAGATCCTGACGACACTCATATCCATCACAAACCGGGACCAACGAAACTCGGACGGCAGGTACATTCCATGCACGGCACATTCCGCCGCATGAAAGGCACATTCTTCCAAGCCCGGCACATTCCAAAATGATGTGTCCGGGCCTTGCCGTCCCGGCTTGATTGATGGTGGCATCCCCAGAACGGGTAACACAAAAGGCACAGTGGGAGCACCGTTGTTCAGGCACAAATATTAAATAACTAAATTCAAGGTGTATGTGGGAAGTAAGTAAGTAATAAGAAATTCCTCCCGTTCTCGATACCGCCTTTTCAACCAAAGCTCTTTCAACCTCGAACCATTGGAAATGGAAGTAACTCAGAAAGCAGAACAGAACCATAGAGGGAAATGTGTACCTTGTTTTCCCTTCGCCTTTTTTTCGCTTCATCGACTTCTTATTCTTGGCGCTTCGATTTTGACACGAACCGGATCAGAGATCGTGGATGAACGCGTCGTAGACGCGTCAGACGATGCGGAATTTTGTAGTTGCCCGAGATACTCGCGAAGAAGAGCAATATCCACCCATTCGTGGTCGAGGAACTTGCTGGCGTTGCGTGCGATGTACGTGGCAGAGAAAGCTGGCTGGGGGCTTCAGAATAGGTAGGTGGGTGCATGCCGCGGAAACCACGCACGTAGTCACGGAAGTCCATCAACTGACGAGCTGACGGGCTATCAAGGTATTCTCGGTCTGCCGGCGTGTGTTTAGATCCTGCGCCCGCAATAGTGGCCATTTTGATGCGCATTCGACGCGTCGGGGGATTGGGTGAGTGGTGGTCAGTAGTGGTAGGAGAAAAGATGAAACAAGCGGGAGCGGGACAGGACACGTGTCCCCTAACGAAACCAGGCTTACCGACGCGCGGTACATTCCAAAATGGCAAGTGCCGCCTTTGATGCCAAAGGCGGTACATCAATGGGAATGTGCCGTGCTTGGTCTCAATGTGACGGGTTATTGAATGTACCTGCCGGCCGAGTTCTGTATATCCTCATCACAAACGGCTGCGCGAGGAGGTGGAATCGTTTGGCATCCAGAATCCCGAGGCTGCGGCGAGGAACTTGGGCTTCGGAGATGGGGACGTGGCAGCTGAAATGCTTGCAGAGGACGAGGAGGAAGACTTCTTGAGCGAGATTATGCGCAACGCAGGTGAGTGTCGCATTGAGCTTTGGCACGAGTTGGTGGTTTGGTTTCGGCCGAATTGGGACCATCACATGACTGTGCGCGTCTTACCTCCATTCCAAACGGGCGCGTCGCGACTGGACTTCTTCGCGTCTGACCGGGTCACTTCTCTGGATTCACAATCTACAGGCATAGAGGATCCGAATCCTGAAGAAATTCAAGCGGATGGATCGGCCCGGTCAGGTTCAGACCCGAAATGGTTCCCGTATCCGTCCAAACTGGTGTGCATTTATTTACTTCTACGTGGAAATATCTAAGACCCTACATCCTTGTGCAGATGTTTCTCCTGGACACACTCAGTAACCTGCCTCGCTTGCGCATCTCAAGCTCCTTGATGCGCGTGTTTCTTTGGGTGCTGAAAGAAGCTGGTTGCAAAGATGTGCCGTCCTTTGACCATCTCCGCCGGGTTCAGAAGTCGCTTCGAGCTGATTGTGGGGTACCAACCATCCCATGCAAGTCGGTACAAGGGAATGTGTTCTTCATGAACGATCCAGCTGCTATCATTGCTCAGGTTTGTCGGATATCCTTTGACTTGCATCGGACAGTAATCAAATTCTGTAGGACTGGGCAAACCCTACGATTCGCAAGCTTATTCATGTCTTTCCTGAGATTCCAAAGGATGGAATTATCCGTGAGATCTGGCACGCTCAAAAATGGCGGAAGAATATGGACCTCGACATGCTCAGTCCGATGTATGATTCCCGAGGCTCACATTACTACGTTAACGAAGTCTCACGTCTGAAGAACGGGAATTTTGTCATCCCGATCCGTTGGGTCATCTGCAATGATAAAGTTCATGCGGATGTATTTTCTATCTCTTTCAACGATCAGGTCAGTCATGTTTCAGACTTCGAACTACCGATTCTGAGTGTAAATGATCAGGGAGAAGCCACGGTTCTGGATGAAGGAACATCTCTCGTCTGCTCCGAAGATTTTGTTGAGAATTATCTCGACCTTCTGCATGTTCGCAAAATTCCGAAGTGGGCAGGTTAGTTATTCGCTCGCCATCGTTTCACTTAGAGTAACACCTTCTATTTCTTTTTATACAGCTGGATCAATTGAGGCCGGACACTCTGCTCGTATGCCTAACCTCAAACGGGCTCTTGCTGGCGGAGACCCGTTGTACTGCAGCTTTGTTGATTACTTCGGAGATGATGTATCCGGTAATCGTACCAAATCTTGGAACAAGCATTGGAACGCCTACATGACCCACCGGAATCTACCTCGAGAATGCCTTCAACAAGAGTTCCATACACATTTTATATCGACCTCCCCAAATGCTAGTGTTACAGAACAGTTCAACGAGTTCAAATCCCGAGTGGAGTACGGATATCTTGTCTATTTCGTGCCTACCAATCTGACTGCTGCCCACAATAGAGCCACTCACGTTGAACCAGTGAAAGTCAGAGATGAGAGTGGAGGAACAACCCGTTTCTGTATTCACGTCAATGCGGGTCCCTCAGATAATCCCATGCAAAGTGAAATATCTGGACACATCGGTGGGAAAGGTAACCGTTTCTGTCGCAAATGCGAGGTTGGTGGAACGCAGAAGGAAAAGGCGGCCAATGAGGGGTATCATCTACTTTTCGAGGTATTTAACTATGTTTTCTCCTCTCTGGAACGACAACTTATTATCTAAACTACAGCCCGGTATACCTCGCACTAAGGAACGAGTTCTTGACGAGCTTCAGAAACAAGTTGAACTTGCATGTTCTGGTGTTTCGCAGCATGTCAAGGACGCACAGACTCAAACGGGAGTAAAGGATGCATACACACAATATTGGATCGATGATCTTATTGCACGCTTCAAGAATATCAAGAAGGACAATCCTAATCGCTCCAGTGACGAGATCCAAGTCGAACTTATACAATGGACGGTTGAAAATCACGAAAAAATTTACAGCCCCTTCCTGACTATGAAAGGTTGTGTATATTCTGCTCATGGGTGGTTCCTTTATTAACACTTTTTCCAGGTTTCGATCCAACGAAGGATACACCCGTGGAAATACTGCACACCATTTTACTTGGGATCGTGAAGTATATTTGGCATGTTTCACATACCGCGTGGTCAGCGGAAAAAAAAAAAACCTACGCCGTCCGACTCCAATCTACAGCCACAGATGGGCTCTCAATCCATGCCATTCGTGCGAATTACATTATGCAATATGCAGGTTCTTTAATCGGCCGCCAATTCAAGACTATTGCACAAACAAATGTATTCCACGTCCGTGGCCTGGTCACAGATTACCAATTCATGGCTTGGAAAGCCACTGGTGAGCTCGCAGCCCTGTTGTGGTTTCCAGAAATCCGAGACCTAGTTGAATACCGAGTATTTCCCTTCATCCTGCGTCGTTTCATATCTCTGACCTAATTTACTTACAGCATGATCTCAAAGTTACGGTCGCAAATGTGCTTGATGTATTTTCAATGATAGATCCCTCGAAGATCATTACAAAAATCAAGTACCATCTCCTAGTACACATCGACGAGGACGCCGTCGAATTTGGTCCTCTCCTGGGTGTTATCACTGAAATTTACGAATGTTTCAACGCAATCTTTCGCTTTTGTTCAATCCTCTCTAACCACCTTGCACCGAGTCGTGATATTGCCATCCAGCTTGGTGACCAAGAGGGTTTAAAGCACCGTCTGACCGGAGGATGGTGGTATCACAACAACGAATGGCAAAAGGCTGGTCCGGGTGTGTGCCAATTTATGGCAAAGCATCCTGTGCTCCAGAAACTTCTTGGATGGAGTGAGCCCAAAACATTGGTGCATGGTATGCAGTTCAATTGTGATGCCTGCCAGTGTGCACTTCTAATTTGCTTTCAAGGCAACACCAAACCTGTACCTACTCCTCGGGGTCAAATACAAATGGTCATACACGAACTTCAAAGTACCAGTGCTGCTCACGCCGTGAATTTTGGAATGTACTCTGCCGTGTCGATGTGGACAAAATGCCGTGAGGTAATCAGTGAATCACTGGACCCTTGCTTCATCGGTTCATGGGTTTTTGCCGAGTCTGCAACTGAAAAGGTGTGTGATTTTTTCCCCCATTTATCGTAGATTCCAGTATCAGATTCTCCTTAGGGTATCACAGTATCTGGGCGAATCTCCGAAATTCTACAGGGCGACAATTCCATTGTAGTACTGGTTGTTGAGTTGTTCCAAGTCCTCTCATCGCGAGATGAGATTTACGGAATGCCCGTCCTTGTCCGTCGAGACTCCGAAATTACTTACTCCATAATTCCAGCCAAGGTACGTAGCGTTTCCACAGCTGCTCGGTTGCACTACTCATCCCAAATCAGAATCTCAAATTCAAATTCAATGTCCAACATGATTGCTATTCCGCCAAATGTGAAGCGACCGGTGTGCGTATGCAAATGCAAGAACGTGTTGAATCCGACAAAATCGAGAATTATATTGTCCACAATTCACTCGACCGCTACATTATCAATTCTCATGCGTTTCACAACGCACACCTTCTCCGTGCAACCCTTCCTCGAGATCTCCTTGCTCCGATCCTCCTTTTCCCAGACCGACGAGTAAAGCATGATGAGCTGGCATCGGATCTGCGGGAGACACTCGACACCAAGCGCACTAAACGAGCAGCAGCAGCAGAACAGAAACGCAAGGCGTCGCCGATGGATAATGGCGACGACAGTGCCCGCCCCCGAAAACGCGCGAGAACGAGGGTTGCGAGCAGTACCGTTCCAGCGGGAGAAACCATGGTTGGGAGCCGAGGGAAGAGAAAAATCACCCGGACTGCGAAAGCCATAGAAATGGCGGAGGAGACTGTGCCCATAGATGACAGTTCGGACGATGCGGATTTGTACGATGATCCGGACAGTGGGGATTCAGATTAGAACTTCCGTTGTAATTTGTACGAAGCTGGGATCCAGTATACTTCATCATATAGCAGCCATCTTTTGTCCAGCTGGCTGACAGCTGGAAGAAAAACTGAGCGATTTAGCTGGCCACCACCTGGTGAGAGACTCAGATCCAGCTTTCCAGATTGCTGTCTATTACATGGCCGCTCCAGCTGGTGACGGCGTGTGGGCACTTTGGCGGTGTAGGGAATGCGGGATATGAATCAAAACAATCCTGCAGCAAGGGAGAATCAAGATGTAAATCTATAAAGCAGCACCCTGGCCAAAGCAAGACCGGAGTATAGATGAGATAGAATCTACTGTACACAATTTTATCTACTGGTTTATATACTAAATGTCCTGTGATCGGTTTCCACGTCGTTGAACCCAATCATCCTCCTATTTGTTTGTATCCTAGTTCCCCTCCTGTATGTCTTCTCCACATTGGTTGCGTTTGACAACTGTTGCTGTGTGCTGGATATATTTTGGAGTGCGGCCAAAATATATCCTGCAATTCAAAAAAAAACGGAATAGGGGTTAGGCGTGAGCGCATTTGTTTCATGACACAATGCAACAGGGGGGGTATATGGAAGTGCATTGCAAGCAGCTGCGATCAAAAAACACAACACAGTGGTTAGTGGCTGATTGAGGACAGCACAGATACACATCTGTTGGAGGAAGCCCCAGGACTCGGAGGAGCTGGAATGTGATACTGTAGGTTCACTCCATTGCCTGTGGCACAGAATTCTGCTTCATAACACTTGCCCAGAAGAAATAGGGTGGATGTCAGAGTATCGGACATTGTAGTCTGTACAATCTGCCATAATGACCTCATAGTCATAGGAATTGTATTGTAAGATCGGTAAGATTTCAGGCGAGTTTGGTGAGTTGCAATTGGAAAGTGGGGATAAAAAATAATCTTTGGACTGTCCTCTGCAACAAATGGACTCATTATTCAGTAATTGTTTACCAATACAACAATAAGATTCCTCCAAACCATTGTCAAAATAGTGGACCCATGTCATTCCCTCTTTGAGACAAAATAGACTCGGGTCCAGCCCTACGTTGAGTACGTAAGAGGACAGCAGCGTCTTAGGAAATAGAATCACCAAAGAAACCAAAAAAAAAAACAATAATGGTGCCTTGAATATAACAACACAATACATTTGTCTATCTTTCTCCACTTTCATCCAATTGGCTTAAAAAAAGATCGGCCCCGGGCCGAAATAAAAATGAGCCCACTCTATATTTTGTTGCATTTGGGTCAAAATTTATGTAAATGATGGCCCGCAGCGGAGTAAAGGTGCATAGCCTCACATTGAGTTGTCCTCAGGCTAAAATCCTGGTCCAAGCTCATCCGGATGCACCGAAAGGCCTGGTCCGTGAGCGCCTGTGCGTTGGGATCAATCCATCAATTCAAGCCATTTCTCCTTCTTCTTCTGCCATGTCCTCGTTTTCTCACCACTCAAGACCACCCCCCTACTGTATTGTTCCTCTAAAGTCTAAGTGTGGAAGACAATGTCAAGGGCCAGTAGTCTGTAGAAAGCACACAAAACACAAGCTTAAACCTTCAAGAACGCTCGTCTCAGACTTCCACCACAGCAACAAGCCACTTCAAGAAGAAATTTATTGTGTACAGGTACAAAGGGTCAAGATATCCTAGATTCAATGCTACAGGTGATATATATAAAGAATGTAAAAATATTGCAGGAAGTCGCCCAAAATGCCTAGAAAAATATTGTAAGAGTCCATCCCCTGCAGAATACATGTCCGATTACAATGCATCCCTACACCAGTCGAACGGATACAAATCGGCCAGAAAAGCGATATATCAAAAATGCCCCAAAATGGAAGAAAATGGTCTGCGCCCTAAGTTCTGTAAAGAGCAGTAATGATATTTCGCCATCCATACAGTTGCAGTTAACACTGGCATCCGGGTTGGAAAGATCGCTGGCCCCAATCGACATTTCTTCCGTACTCTTCACGGCTTCTATGAGCTCAGTAAGTCAATTCCCTTCACTGCGTTTGCCGGAGTGTTTGCACATATTTGTGCCCATGGGACCGCAAATCTGAGACGCCGCCAGCCGCCGCCTCTTACTCATTCCTCTCGAGAGTCGAGACTCGCAAACCTCATTGGATCTACACTCAATCGCAGTAATTTTGACTTGAATCACTGCGCTCAGGCGCCGGATAGCCGAAGCCATTTTTAGGCGATTGTTTTGTAGCCGCGGCTAGCTTCGGCGAGGTCCGGCTAGCTGCCAGAAATAGCTCGTCCCGGTCACCTAAACAACGGCTAGCCAGAGCAATTGCGAGATGATTGTAGGTCCGCGACGCTCAGCTCGACACAGCTTTTCTAGCCCTGTAGCATAACCTCGAAGCTAGTTTGCTAGGTCTGCCAGGGCTAGCTATTCCTCTGGCTACTACAGGTCACGGTTCTGTCAACTGTACTAATAATTGCAAGTTAAGCTCTGCTGCAATCACCAGGCCTCACCTCTCACTTCACGAAACAGAGGACTGACGAAAGAGTGTTCGGATCACATAACACTGCCACTTGATACGGGACAAACAACCACTCACCCTGCACAATCAATCGGCGAACTTTGACATGCTTATAATTCCAATATCCTACCTTCTGATTGCTATGAGGCATGGCTAGAGATGCGGGCGTGACAAGGTCCTCTGCTAGTTCTGGATAGATGGCTAGCCACGGCTCGACGGATCTCGTCGAGGTGGCTAGCGTGGCCTCGGCATTTTGCGCTGACTACTTCCTGGCTATACGGCTCGCCACGGTGCCCTGCTACCTGGGGCCTGAACACAGTGTAGCTCCAACATCACCTATGGGCAGCCATTTCATTTTGTGGCAGATGGAGACATTCCACATGCTCCAGGTCTTCCCTCTCATCTGCGGGATGATATTTCTCATAATCTGGTATGGTTCTGTGCTCTGTTGTGGTTTCAGCGCATGGTTTGATTTTTTGAGTAGAGTCACTGGTGGCTCAGATGGGGAAACATCCTTGACTCTTCATTCTTCCTGCAACCATGAAACACTGCCTGGTGGTGGCAGACATGGAAAGATTCCGATTGAATTAATTCTTACCCATCTCCATAATGACCATAGTTTGCAAGATTTGAAGTCCGCTTCATTTTTTTATGAATACCAATGCACACTTGATCAAGTGAATGTGGCACTGGCTAAAAATCCATTTTATGTGTCTGTGACTACACCAATTGCAACACTGCACCTGCTGCCTTATATCACTTGGGCTCAATTATCTACACTTGCAAAGCTACATCAAGTATGGATGGGCTCAAAAGTATTGGTCGATGAAGCACGGGAACTTCTGGCATCTCATGTCTCCGAAAGTTGTCCCGAGATGGTATCAATTGTGGTAATGGTGATACTAAAGTCCAAAAAACCGATGTCAAAGATAAATGAGTCTGTGAAAAATGCAAAGGGGTACAAAAAGAGGCTGGAAAAAATTCCGTTGTCTCTGGCGTGCCAAGTACAGATTCAGAGACAAACCGCGGCAGAGGCAAGGCGGATCAAATGGCAGCTGCAGCGTCATAAAAATTATGAAGGTCCGTGGCAGCCAGGAGCAGCAGGGAGCTGGAAGACGCATATGTTATTCAGTCCATGCGGAGCGAGCATGGTAGATCGGCCTGCGACGAGCTGTAGCTTTGATGTACAAGATAGATCATCTTTCACCTTGATAACTTGAAGAAAGGTAGCTCTTCAGAGCCTACAACAACTTCAACATGTATGCCGGCGTGCATTTGAGCTCTATGAGCAATAGGGTGCGTAAAAACGCATCGGGGTGAGTTCTTGCATGCAACAAAAGTTGGTGCCTCATCACGGAACAGACACCCTACTAATCCCCGAGAAAGGTAAAATGACGAATTGGGCTTACTAGGGTGATTTTAGGAGTGATCCGAGCTGAAAAGCAGCGAGCCGTGGACCCGCTGTGCTACCGTGGCGGCCGTCTTTTCGACGGGTAAAAACGGCGTCCCGTGACTGTGCATGGAGGAGATATCAAAATCCTCTACGGAACGGGCGCGGCACCCGTTCCACGGGTGCCGTTGACCCGTGGCAACGGCAACGGGCGGCAGCCCTAATTGATGCTGGGGGAAAAATGTGGCATCATGATGGAATCTCCACCAGGAGATCATGTATATATATCAGTGCTTTTGCAGACTTGCAAAATCCATTGAATTTGCATCAAAGAGGCGTGGAGAAATTATGTGCAGTCATCTATGCATTGAAATAAATTTAAAGGCGGATAATAGATAGTTAAAGTGCAGCAATGTATTTAATGGGATTTTGCAACGATTCCTGAAGCCTGTCGGTGACATGGGAACCTCGACACCGAGGTCCGGCTTAGCAAGTGTATGGAGGGAAATTGTAGCGCCTGTGGGCTTACTGTCGGACCAGTAGCTCTGGACTCTGGAGACTCTAGGGGGTTGGAAAGCGATGTAGTGGTGGCATTGCAGAAGCCTCACGACCATGAGACATATCAGGGACCCAAGCCCAGGGCAGTGCGTGAAAAGATGCAAGATGTCGATCCAAGAACAGTTTTCAAACCATTCGGAAATTTGCACAGCCCCAGCGCGCCTATAAGTAACTCGGATCTTGGCATCTTACGTTGCCACTACCCACTATGTCCTTCCTGAGGCAATCCTTCCTCCCTGTATATGGCTCCCCGCCCTTTGCAGAGCTGCGAGATTCTTCGATGCTCATCGGCGGCGCGATCGTGTATCTCAAGCCAGACGAATCCTGGCCGATTTGCGCGACGTGCACTCATCCGCTCGTGCCGCTGGTGCAGCTGAATGCGTCGTCTGAAGCCACACCGTCTGCCTTTCGTGCTCTCATCCCCTCGCCGGAGCTGGCGAAAGGAACGCTCGCGACGATGGTTCAGCTATTTGTTTGTTCCGAGGACGAGTGCTACGACACATCCACGGGGTATTCGACGGATACGGGCTCTTGGGTTGTGCGTATCGCCACTGTGCCGGTCAACCTGCCTGCAGAACACCCCTCAAATTGGGCCGAGGCAAGGGCGAAGATCGAACAAGGAAATGGGTTTCTACCCGCGCGTGTGGTGGAGAGATGGGCCGCTGGGAAGGAGGAAACGTTGGATCAGGAGTTGCATTGGGGGCAGGACGACTCGGAAGAGCTCTATGCTGCACATGCGCCTGAACCTGGATTAAAGCTGCTCGGCCACACAGTGCGAGGTGAGCTTCTATATTCCTCCTCTAGAGACGCAGGATGACTGAACCAGTTGTATTTGAATGCAGGGAAATATTACTGTTCCGATGACGAGTGCCCTCGACCTGGGACCCATGAGCACCCCAGTAGACGCGACTTGATACAGCTCGGAGACCGCCTTAATTGTGAGTGGGAAGAGGACGAGGCTCTCAACATGGCAAGTAATGTTCGTACCTCTTCCCAGCGAATGATTTGAATAATCTGGTTTTGTTCGAAGATGGGAACGCTCGGGAATGCGTGGATAGAGCAATGCGTAGACCATCCAGACGTTCTGACTCTGAGCATGAGCGGGAACTGGTGAGATCATTGATAATCCAGGATCGAGCTGTAGTTGTGTGGAAACTCATCTGACATGGTGGGGTGGAGGGGGATATCACTCGGAACGAAATTGCACCAGTGCGGTTTCGTTTAGGAAAATACTGCATGGTTGTAGTAATAATAAAGGTGAAAAGCGGATTACTGTGGCTGTGTATTGGGCGCTACGGCCATCAACTGCTGGCGCTCTCGCCAAGCTCCTCTCCTCTCCACCACCACCACTGTCTTTTGCAAACTTTTCCGTAGACGTGGAAGGTCCCCCCTCGTTTAATATTGCTATTGCGGCCGAAGATATGGGCGCTTCGAACGCCGCTCGAGCAATTCTTCCGCTCCGAGGTCTTCCCAAAACCCCGTCATCCCTGCGATCCCAGAGCTTTTTAGCCCTAATTTTTCGACGAACTCATTCCGCCCAGCTCACTGTCGAAGAAAAATAACGCGATGAATCCTCCGACTGGCAAATCGCACCCCATGATGGATGCCCTGCTTGAGTCCGCGCACCACACGTTCACGGAGAACCTTGCCAGTGCGTATGATTCGACGCTCTCTCCAACACTTGATGCGTTCCACAAATTGATGCACTTTTCGTACGGCGACAAGATCGGAAAGCTTCTTGAAAACGCGCATCTCGGTTGTCATTCAAAATCATCTGGAACTTGAGGAGCATCCACGACGGCAAATCGGAGAAGGAAGGCGTTTATCGGTACGTTTCTGTTGGACAATGATCCAAAATCTTATTTTGCGCGGTTCCGCGCATTTGGCTGGCTCTGTGACAATCACCCCATCACCAACCTGCACCTTCTTGTTGAGCCGGTGTGCCTGATCAGGAACTGGTCTTGCGTATGGGTATTGGAAAGATCTCCTCAATATTCTGACGCTCGCTATCGTCAATGACTGAGCAATATTTCCAAGCCCTTATGTTCCTCCACACCTTCCTGGATCGCAAAGCTCGAACTAATAAAGGACCTAAAACATGCTCGACGCGCTCGGCATTAAAATTGACCTGAAACCTCAACAGGCGGTTCTCGGTGCGGCGAGCCATGCGCGCATCAAGCGCAAAATCGCGGACCTAAAGTACAGTGCCCTCTACGTCGCCGTCACCCGCCTCTTTGCCCAACGTCTAGACACTACAACAAGTAGAGCTGTCCATGGAAGTTTGAGTCCGTAAATATTGACATTGTATGGGTGATATACTGTCCAATAATTACGTGCATTTTACAGGGTTTTTTCATACCACTTACAACTTTTCTATGGTTTCTGCATACAACTTTGCTTATTTGCCTGCAACTGCCCTGGATTACATCTCTAAGATGCTTACAACTGCTCCAATGTGTTTACATCTCCCCAAAATGCTTGGCATCACCACCAATATGATCTTATCAGGACGGTAAGTTCATCAATCCTCGTGTTCCGGCTTAGAATTTCATTCTGGTCCTGCAGAGACTTCAAGAAATATGTGAATGGTGCGGGCTCATCCTATTGAAACATGTTCTGTTAGAGGTTGTTCTACCCAAAGTATAATGTCCTAGAAGCTCAAGGCATCCCGTATGTACATTCAAGAAGTGTACTGTACCCCCACGAGCCCTTGATAGCTTAACAATGGCGGAAAATGTCATGACCGCCGAATACGGACATCGACAGAAGGCATCATCAGTGTTCTCATCAATATCATTGAAACTCCGCAATTTCTTGAATTGCGACGAAGTCCCTAGAAGATGTAAACATCCTCAAGGAGTTGTAAAATATCCACAAGGAGTTGTATGCAGCAGATGAACTCAGTTGTTAGCTTCAAGCAGAAGATGTGATCCAAAGACCAAGTTGTATGCAAGTCACCCAGATGTAGTTTAAAATCCTGTAAACAGCTCCAGTTGTGTGCAAAATGATTATTGGACGGTATATGTGCCATAACATTGTCTAGGGTCACATCGGATTTATAACATATCCAAGAACTAGGCTAATCGGGGCAGTATTCTGAGTGCTACAAGTGTCCTACTCAAAATTAAGTTTTCCAGAAGGAATTCTATTACGTAAAAAGATCAGAAATACCGGTATTTAATTGTCTGCGGATTTTCAATGAGAATCGAATGAGCCTATTTCGAAGGAAAACAGTTGAGAATTGAGCTCAGGGTAGCCGTTCCTGTGGAATCTTCCCAATACAGAAAAAAAAGCGGACCATGCCTGTTGTACCGCAAACGGCTGTAAGCACTTGGCGGCGAGTAGAAGTAGAAATTCTTGAGAGGCTCATGATAGTTATAAAAAGAAAAAAAATGCAATTATCATTTGTTCAACTGGGTTATACAATTTCTGGAGATAACACAAATCCAAAACCCGATCCTGGAACGTGCCCTCAACACATTGTTTCAGGACGACCAAGTAAATGAGACGGCAGTAATCTGGGACTGGTACCCATTGCTCTGCAGGCAGCTGTAAATGCTGCCCACATCATTCGCACAAACAATCCCGTAATCCGTTGTCAAAGGGAATGTGTAGCACTGTTGTTTGACCGTGTTCCAATATGACCCAAACTCGTCAGACGAGCAGCTGACTTGGAAGCTCGGGCCGGAACCACTGAACCATGCGTAGACGCCAGAACAGAGCGTGTTGAGGGAGACCACGCCACTACTCTGTAGGTTGACCGCGAAGTACGCGGCGTTACCGGCATTGACCATCGACGCAGTCTCCGTCGCAGTTCCAGTTACCTCCCAGACAAAGGGCCCGTTGATCGTGATTTTTCCGGACGATCCTGCCCCGAAACAGGCGGCAGGCGCGACGTTTGCGCCTCCCGCAGAGTTTGTTGTTGGGCTGCGAGCAGGATCTGAGTCGGGAGGAACGGGATTAGTTGCTGGAGGCTTGGTGTTCCAGGTGTCCGTGATCACCGACGATGCATCTGCGGCCACTGTGCTGGCCTGGAGAGAGAGAGTTATTAGAGTAATTGGCTTGAAACTGGACTCTAACTCACTGCCGAGATAACGGCTGCGACTGAGGCAGGGATGGTCGCAGTTCCAAAGATGTCCGTAAGCGACGCAATGGCGGATTGGAGAACGTCCTGGGCCACGAGCGACGACGCAAGCGAACTAGCCATTGATACGACATTGTTGGCAGCCGCCTGGGTTCTCTAGTGAATAAATCAAGCCATAGATTGAAGACGATCACTGACCGCTGCGGCAGCAACGGCGGCGGCAGCGGCAGCCGCTTGCGCGGCCTGGACGACGACCTGAACTGCCTCATTTATAGCAGCCGATTGCTTCACAGAGCTAGCAGCTGCGAAAGAAACGGTCAGAAACAGTTCGATACGGAAGCCCATCGCAACATACCGGCTTTGGCCGCGGCCACGGCAGTGGCAGCGTCAGCCGCATGAGAAGACCCATCAGCAGTCGGTGTCGGGGTGCTGGTCGGCGTGGTTTTTGTGCACGTCGCAGCGGCAGCCACATCAAGTTGGATAGCTGCACGTGTGACATTGTTGAAAGCATCCAGCAATTCCGCGGAGGCTCCATTGACGGAGCCGATGGTGCATGGTCGGCAGTCGAATGGGGTGTAGCTACGGGTGGGTTGTAGAGCGACGGCATCGCTAGGGTAATCGTATGGTGTGGCTCGTGGGGCGGGAGGAAGGCTCGCGCGGCTGTCCATGAGAACTATAGTCTGCTTGTCCCCATGGTTAAGGACAAATGCACTGCCGGAATATAACGTGCCCACGGCATTTTTGGCCGTATTGGGCGGCCGTGTATCAACGAGCTGGAGTATGAACTTGTGGCACATGCCAGGGAACTTGGACCGTAGCATCCCTGCTTTCGACCACTGTGAGCGGGCCTCATTTTCGAGACGGAGAAGTTTCGATAGTGCCGTTTGCAGCGTTCCTTGGTACTGCTGCTCACGCTCCGGAACGGCTTTAGTATTGCGCCATTGGCGGCGCCGCCTTCTAAGACGGAGTTGAACGGGAATTCGTCGCAAGATACCTACACCAAGAACTCGTCTATCTTCTATGCAGTCAAAAGAGAAGCGCTCACCTTCCAGTAAAGAGGATCGTGCTGTGATCGGTCGCACCCGCCGCTGGCCCGGAACATCGCTCTCTGGGTTGTGGTACACACGCTGTTTCTCCGCTTGCTCGAGCCGTAGGGGTCGTAAGTCAGAACAACTTCGTTGTTTGTAAGGAATCCGCTGGCACGGATGGACGCGCAGATGTTTGGCAAGTAGTCGCAATAGTAGGTCAGGACGGGGAGCGTGGAAGGCGTGTCTATCGAGCCTTTGCACACATCTGAACGAACGGCTGGGCGTTTTTCGACAGATATAGCCTGCAGGGTGACCGCCCTTTCCACCAAGGTGTAACTTCTCCGCCTAGGCGGACCTTCTCCAGTCAGGTTCAGCTCAATGGGCACTTTCTGCGTTCCGTTGGTAATGTAGACGAGCGGCGGGACATTCGGCGGAAGGTACTTTATGGCCGTAGCCAGCGATTCAGCTGTGAGTCCGCGACCAGTGGGGGTGAATTGAAAGCTTGCGAGCTTCCTCTGCGAAGCAGGCTGCTGAATCGTGGCCGCCAGAAGCGCCTGCGTCGTATCCGGCGGTTGCTGCGGGCTATTGTCCTCGAAACAAAAAGTCTGGTCCGTGAAAGGGCATGCGTCATCTGCGGTGGGATCCCAGACGTCCGTATTGTTTTCCCGAACTGTACTCGGAGGGTCCCTGATAGGCGGATTCCCGGGGATTGTGATCAGTGTGATAGAGGAAAAGTGTAGCCAGTCGTTCAAATTGAGGTACGGAATTTGACCATTGACGCAAAGCGTCTCGGAGCAGAACTGAACAAAGTTCAGAAGTGGATTACGGCCATCGAATCAATGTTTATGAACTTACAGCCGTCCAGGTTGCGATTTCGGACCACCAAAAAAGAACATCGTCCCCGGAACTTAAGCGTAGTTTAGCCAGTCACCGTCTCGTGATGTAATGGGTTTACAAAGGCCAGTTATTGGTGTTAGTTGTTTGGATAGTGAAATAGAAATAGTTGACGTAGTCGGCTGAGATACCTCGTATCAAATACACAGCCCAAGCCCAAGATTTTGAACTAAACTCACTCCAAGTGACAGAACATCCAGTTGTAAACGCACAAGACCCAACCATAGGAGCGTAGACCTTTAAACAGACGACATCAACGTCTGGCCCCTTCGAAAAATAATGGCTTACCAGGTTGTAATCGAGGCTGTTCATCTTTGCAAGTGACACGCACGTACCGGCACAACAGGCTGCGTCCACGATGGCGGCCGGCTACATCTCTGTCGGGAGGGGTCTTAGAAGCGAAGAGATCTACATACGCTGGCGCAAGTCGCGGCTGCGAAACATTCTGGCACCGACCAGAAGCTGTTCGATTCAACCTGCGAAATACTCGTTAGATATGTAAAGAACTGGTAGTTGAAGCTGAGTATATACCTGACCGGTTGCTACTTTGTTCACGCAGATTGCAACCAAAGAAGTGCACGCACTTTGTGGCGCCGATATGCAAGTGCCATTCGTTGCAGTTACCGGCTCCGTGAGCTCTGCGAGAGCCAGAAGCAGGAGAGGGAGATACTTCATTGCGAAGAGTGCAGCTGAGCCAAACGAGTGGGACATGCCTAAATACGGTGGCGCTTGTTGAGCGCTTGTTATGCTATTGGCAGTCTAGGGTCCATGCAGTAGCTCCATCTAGTATTTTGTGAACAGTAGGACGTCCAATGTAAGAAAGGAAGAGTTGTCATAAGAGATCATCATACATAATGATGATGATTCAACCACGCTCAGTATTCAATACTTGAAGTGTCGTGAAAGGTACCAGGCACAGCCGGCGAACATACTTTTTAGAAGCGCCCAACGCCCGCGGCGGCGTATCATACTTAGCTACTTGGCTTCGGCGGTTATAAAGCGCCAGTGTTCTCCCGGGAAGATCCATGGTTTTTTTGAACACATTCAGTCCTGCACTCAACTTGAGAAAAGAGTTGAATAAATGCTGGAATACTGTACTGTTTTGGGGTGGGTTTACATCCATTCGAATTTCCAAGTTGCCGCGTGTATGAAGTCTTCTGCAGTTGGACGATATAAATACATGAGATCTGAATCGAAGCAGTGAAGGGATCAAATGCTCAAGCGGCCGATGGCTGTGCAGGCGTGACAGGCACAAGGTTCTACGCAATGTATCATCGGTACGCTGATCCTGTGAACTTGACGACCTTTCTGTCTGCCAGGACAAAAAAAGAGCATCCAATGAGTGCTACGGCCGACATCATTTCGAGGTTCCCACGGTTGATTCCCGATCAACTGACTGGGAGACCTCCGCCGCGGACGGCGGGATGATGTATCGCAGGCACTGCGTTCAAGCAGGTTCTAGAACGGCCGAATTCTAGGCGCGCTGAGACGATGGCTAGACGTGCCTATCTCTGTGGAGGCGTCTAGATTTGCCTAAACACACCGGAGTTGAGGTTGGGTCCGCAAAGACTGCCTACAGTTGTAGGCAAACAAAGTCCGCAAATAGCCTGTAGCCCCAACGGGATTTAATTTTGACCCAATTTAATTTTTTGAACTTAGAATGAGCTTGGGTCTGGATCTCCTGCGTAGTCCAGGGCTGGTGTCCAAAGTGAGTTATATCAATTTCTTTCTGATCCTTTCTGATATTCGATGCAGATGCGATACCCGTCCGCATGATCTCATTGCTCCCGGCGCGCACTTGCGGGGCCACCGCAAAACCGATCCTGGCATGCTGTGGGACAACTTCGGTATTCGGGGCAATGTGGTGGTGTGTTATATCTGTTTTTGTGGAAAAGAACTTTTTTACCTTACTTGGAACTTTAAATACATGCCATTTTAACCGGGTCGTACTTTACGTGGCTATACTAGACTTTTCCCATGCGTGGTCATTTTAACTTATACTTGTACCGCATCCGCTGCTCAGTCGCACAGAGGTCTCCAACTATACTCCATCTGATGAAACAATTTGGAAGTCAATTCGATCCGTAACACTACGGCGCTTGACACGAGAATTCTTTTGGAAGTGCATACACAGCATGGGTGATTTCTAGTCCCATATCAGCACATATGAAATTAGAGGACACTGCAATCTGTGTGGCAATCCTGAAACTTTAGAACACATTGCACTCTAGTGTGATGCCCTTGAGCAAAAATTAATATGGAACTTAACAAGACACACACCCAGGACAGAGTTATTTTGACCTACGTAGAATGGTGGGGTAAAAGTTTACATTTTTATAAGCCTTTTCAAATATATAAAAAGTTTCGCTATTATTTTAAATGAAAAGGTATGAAAAAACAGCAACTTTTCGCGACGCTTTCAGCAACTAATAAAAGATCTACTATCGTTGGTGGACAAACGGCCTGCTGAAAGGTGTCCTTTCAGCAGGCCTTTCAACAAAGGAAGAAAGGCTGTATTTCAAAGAAAATACAGCCCTTTCTTTCAGCAGGCCGTTTGTCCACCAACGATAGTAGATCTTTTCTTAGTTGCTGAAAGTGTCGCGAAAAGTTGCTGTTTTTTTATACCTTTTCATTTACGGCTGATAACAGTACCGAAGGCGCGGATGAAAAAATTCCCGTTTTGGGATATTTTTGATCTTATTCAAAGAATTCCTTATAACTCAATGAGTTTTGCATGTATTGACCTAAAAACTAGATAAAATTAACATTAACTTTACCGCGACCCTTCGAAATTGCTTACGTTTTTTTCTCGCTCTGGTCATCAAGAAGGGTGTGTCTGAAGGTGTATTTGGACTTCCCTGGGATTGAGCAGCAGTTCAATCAGTGGATGGAGTCACTCGCACATGTAAAGAAAAGCATTAATGTGAGTCTCAGGTTGTTGGATTCAAACATTCACCTCATTTAATTGAATGGAATCGAATGTTTCCGTGTACCGGGGAGTCGGGACGCTATTTCATTTTCCCGACATTATCCTGCTCACACACAAGCAGTTTACTGTCCGCTTACAGTACTTCCGTTACAATGGGCTTGAATAATTCACTTTGTCGCTAGCGGCATGAATTGTTGCGCCGCGGTAACGGTCAAAGGTTCCTCGATTCATATCTCATAGCAGTTACCCGTGCTACGCCACGGATGTACAGATAATTGAGTCAAGCCTGTACATTTTGAAGTAAAGAGATATAATTATTGAAGATGCCGCTCGTCGTCAACCTTCGGTTGACTCCTTGCGGCCTCGTGGACTGGTCAATTGGCTTCATTCGTTCCCGGTAACTCAGAAGATCCCTACGCCGTGGAAGGAAGTCTGATTCATGATCATTTATCACATTGGCAAGTGCACCAGTTGAATCTTGAGACATCATAAATCCTCCAGACAATGCTCAAGTTCCTGCTCACTCGCCGCAGTCTAGATCATTTGCGAATCGGTGCTTTGCAGTTTCAATTTCTCTCTGATATTTCTGTGCTTTGCATCGCGCACTTTCTCCTTCTTTATAGCCCTGTCCCCTTTCACGGGACCGTATTTTGGCGGTTAGATCACGCTGTTTCCGTGCGCGCTTGATGGAGTATGGTTCGGTGAACAATTTCTAGGCAGCAGTGGTCGCAGCATGTGTGTACTTGGTCGATACGTGAGCTTGAGCCTTGGTATAAATATCCGTGTTGCGATGCTCCACCCCAGCTCCAATCCCGTTTCTTGGGGTTTTTGTTCATTGCAGATATTCATTTCCAAAGTATGCAGTTGGGAGGGTTCTCACCATATTACAATTGCCTCAGACATAGTGCAGTGCACAGCGAGACGTTCAAATGTTCGACTTGCCGGTTGGAAAGCTAAGAATAGAAACTCAACATGGTGGAGCAAATGGACAATTCATGGCGGTGAGGTGGAGTCGCTGAGAAAATGACATCATGCAGGCGGCCAATACGGTTATATGTGTTGCCAAGATAAACGGTTGTGATTTCTTATATAGATACAGATATTGAACGGAACTTTATAGGCGGCCTAGACTACAGTGGCGCGGGGTGGAGCTGACGTTGGGGCTGAGAAAAAGAAGTGAGGTGGCGGTGAGCTTTGTTGTGGGTGTCCGTTTGCAGAGTTCCTGACGTCATTGGAGCTCTCTCGGCCAATCAGCTTTATCGAGAGTCAACCGTGGTCGATTCTTATATAGATTCTACGGCGAACACCTGCGCAGGGTAGTAACATATGGGTGCCATTGCAATTGGGTTAGAGCATCCAAAACTCAATGATTTGTTCGAAGTTGGGTTGAGGATACTTGCATCAATTCGCTGTAGATGTTGAAAACAACTCACAAGGCAGCCGTTCAAAACATAAGCAGAATGTCAGTAATTGCACGGAGAAGTTCCATACAATGCTTGGGCATCGAGTCGGTAGTATACGCGAACCTCTCTGGATTTGAAGTTCATGCACCTGTATGTGACCACGATCGGCTTAATTCTCGTGGATGGAATGTATGGATTTGAAGCTAGTTGAATAAAGGTTCCCTAAAGACAACTGTTACTAGGTTCTCACCGTTCCGTTTCGGTTTGAATGCGGAACCAGCCATACTCGGTCCAACACATCCGGGAATCTGGGCTATTGTTGAAGAGCCAGTGCAAGTTAGATGTGGAAATCTGTGGTAAGCATTCCAACCATAATTTTTACTTGATACATTGGTAAAGTCGCAGAGAAGCTTCATAAATGCTGTCTTGTCCTTGCAACATCACTTACATGCTTCATTAATTACTCACCCATGTCGCTGCATCCTTAAAATGGCTTCACTTGGATTTACTTACTGTTACTTTGCTGTACGTTGCTTTACTTCACGGGAACTTTTACTTTACTTTACTTGACAAAAGTACTTAGCCTGCCAAAAGTCAAGTAAAGTAAAATTTGTAGGGCCAAGTTAATTTTTATAAGTAACTTAGTGTGGTCTCGTTTTTGTGATGACTACATCTAATACATTCAAGCCTCTCACATATGACTTTCCGCGAGCGGGAATTTACGAGCTCTTATCCCCCGACCTGCTACACCAAATTATCAAAGGGACTTTCAAGGATCATCTGGTCGAGTGGCTAATACAATACCTCACGGCGAGGCCCGACAATGGTTGTTCTTAGATAACATACAACTCCCTGCAGGTCTCGCATAACAAAACATCTGCATCACACAACCACTGGATATTTATGTGGACTTGAACTTTCAGATATATTCCAGTGCCTGAGAGAGCTATTGCCTGGTGCACCCTAGCGTCATATGGACATGAAATGAATTGAACATTAATGTTGTCGGCTGATGCAGGTTCAACCTCAACTCAGCCCTGTACTGCGGCCTAGAAGAACCTGGCTCCAGAACTGCCCATGCTTCCTGGAATGGTGGAAACAGTTTATCTGGGTATGGGATCCTCAATTTGTCTCATGAATTTGTCATGATAACACAACTCGCAGATCAGACACCCAATTGCCGCACGACATGAAATTACTGCCGCAACACTCAACATCTACATACTAGTGCTAGGCCTCGGAAACAAAGAGAGTATCACCTTTACGTGCAGAATGTAATTCTGAAACTTCCGATGTGGCCGCACTGGCGTGCCCGAGATGCCCGAGCTATGGTTGGATTCCAAAAAGTTCAAGTCCAATGACCAGCTTGTGGATAATTCCGCCAGTCATAGTTTGTATCGCAGTCAGTTGAATTTTGCGAGCGGTTCTGCTGCATTTCCGATGCGTTGATATCCTTTGCTGCAGCACTTTGCGCGGCAGCGACATGACACACCAGTCAGCTACATCAATTCCTGTGCTGTATGGATCCTGGAAGTAGAACCATCTCGGCCTACTCTTTTGGCACCGCATTTTCATTCTTCTCAAAGGCCTTGCGCTATTTGAGTTCTCGCCGCGGTGTTTAACTACAGTATGTAGTTTACATTGATTTTGTTAGCCAGATTTCCCGTGAGCCATTGAATTTAATTTGCAGCCTGAAGTCTGCATATGTGAGATCAATTGGGAGTGTGGCCAATGATTGTTTGGAATAACTGAACTCGTGCCTTTGCGGGCTGCAGCTGAATGGACGCGACGCTTGCTGCGGACTGATCCAAACCGGATTCTTTGAAGACATGAAGGATTGCTACTCATAACTTGTCTGCGTCTAAGATGACTATGGTTCTGGGAACAGATCTCCCGAAGAATCCAGACCAGATCAATCTTTTCACAAGTGCTGCGGCAATATAGTTCATGAGGACATGCCTTGGCACTTGTGATTGTTCACCTACCACATGCAAGTCGAAAGAAGTTGAATTTTATAGCTACAAAGGGTGGGTTCTTCGGAAACCATGCTGTTGATCTTTCATGTATGTCTGAGATGGAATCTTGCTGCCGCCTGTCTTGGCAGTACAGAACGGGGTAGGGACAAGGCGGGGGGGAATAACGGTACTTTTGACTCTATTACATTGCTTCTTACATGTCAAAGTACCTAGTATTAAGAAATGAGCTCGTTCCGACAAGAACTGAACCAACTAGCACAAATTATTCAACACAAACCTCAAGTGCCAGGAGGTACAAAATATGACATTTTTAGAATTCCCTCTCTATTACTAATTGTGTACAAATTATCTAGCTAGGTTTCAATTTCAGCTCGATCTGTGCAAAACTCAGAGATTTATGGGCAAATTGGTCGTGAGGGTCAAAATCTGCCCAAAACGGTAATTTTCTGTTCGCGCCTTCGGTACTGCAGTTAGCTGTAAATGGCCAAACAATCTATATTCTCTTGTGCAGTGACTACATCTGAACGAACAGTTCACTTTTCTGCTCCCCCATTTGTTTCACGCTTCAGCCTGATTGGTGGAATCCTGGCGAGGTGAGAAACCTGTTCTGTGTTCATTGCGGCTTTTATTTATATCTGCATTCAACCGCAACTAAATTGCAGTAGAAATCAACGGCCCTGATTTAGATTCTTGACCTATGGATTTCTCTTCGACTACTAGAGGTTGGGTTGTAACCGGTGAAAACCTAAGAATAAAACATTAAATAAATATGAATTATTTTCGTGATCAGTGATCACATCATGACTTAGGCAAAATTTGAGACCTCCACAATTTGACAGTTGATGCTAAAACAACCACTGATTGAACAATACCAATCATCACCCCCATTCAGCCGCATAAACTTACAAATGTTCCATGGGATCCAGCTATTTCAAATCTACGATGCGGTTATAAGCTGTCCGGCTCAGCTCTCACATCTACCGGTTTTCCTCTATGTCTGCCTTTTTCAGAGTTCGAAGTTTACTACTTTCTGAATTGGCACTTAATGCAGGGGCGCAGTGCATTCTGAACACATCCTGAATGGTTCATCAAGTGTGATTTTCTACAATTGTTTGACAAGGGCTTCTGTCATCTCGCGGAGGGAGATAGATTGTGACAGCATCTCGTCGAAATTTCCATCAGAGGTTTTGCACCTGACGGCTCGTGTTGAACAATTATACATGTCAGCTTGGCATTGTCAAGAACTTTTACCTATTTTTTGCCTCTCGGAGGTCAAATAATAGTACAGTCAATCCACGGTCCTTGCAAAATCACCACTCCTTGCATTTTCTTTTTCTGAGGCAACCACAGCATATGTTGCTTGAGAATTGATGGTAGACTTGTAGGTATGGTACTGGTGGATATTCCTGTATTTTTCTTCGCAGCTATTCTGACATTCCCGTGAGAAAATTGCCCATTTTTGGTGGGGATCTGATTGCGCGGAACTACATGCATGCAGTTCTTGCTTTTTTGACGGAATAAAATCACATAAGCATTCTCCCAGGTTCCTGGTGTGTGGCACAAAATTTTTGAATCCATCACATCAGTGGTTGTTGAGCAATGGGGCGATTAAAATGGCATGCATTGTCACGTTCACGCGAGAGTGACATCTGCCCAAACAACACCTCATGCACCATCTCTATTTACTCTGGCATGCCGCGCGTCGCCAAATCCAAACCACATAATGCCGGAGAAACAAGTCGCAAGAGGAATTGTCAAATGACTCCGATTGTGGCTTGGGTACCGCTTCAGAGATGGAATTTGAGTCAGAGGAGGACATGGAGGACTTGGAAGCATAGTTTTGGTGACCCACAAACAGAGTCCGACGTAGTAAAGTCCACATCCATCGAGGTTTTGCGCTAGAAACAAATTACAAGATTGTTTGTGCAAATTTGCAAGGACCGGTGATGGCGGAAAAAACGGTCCACAATGATCGCTGCAGATCTCGCAAATCTCGACCGATTTCGGGGAAGATTTTTGCAGGACCATACTCCAGTTGTCCATATACCCAATTCCATAACTTCTTTGGTACCAAAACACCCAATTCTCACCAAGAAACCCAAGGCTTTCAAATGCGTTGCACGGACCGTAGATTGACTGTAATGTTCTAAAGCAAAAAGAAAAGAGAAGATATATGAGAACAACAGCAACCCGGAGGATGAGCAGGAATACGGAAGCTATCCAAAAACATGATACTTGTAAATCTGAACGGTTCAAAATGCATGCTGAGGTACCAGGGCTGCCCGGAGGGTGATTCTATCTACAAGATGCAAACTGAGCACAACACTATTCCAGGGATCAATCAATACAAGACGCTGGCTATCTGTGAACTGGTTGGCCATTTTGCTGAACCTCCGGTTAGAACCACGTGGGACCTGACCACAAACGGAGTACGCAAGTGTAGGGAGGAGCTTGAATCTCCTCCCAGGTAAAAATCCCCGGTGTCCACTAGTCCACAGAAAGCTTTACTCATGCCTTCCCTTTGCAGAGTGCATGCAGGACCACACATTGGCGTGTTCAACTTCCGAAGAAGATCCACAACCGACGATAAAACCAGTCTTGTGGCCTGAGAAAGGAAACTTGTGGTTTGGATGGGTTGGGAAGATTGCAGTAATTTTGCTCTGTGGAAGAGTTCAAACCGGCTGAAGTTTAGCTTCCGGTTCGCTCACCAGGAGCATTGGAGTGGTGTGAAATATTCTGAGGACATCATAGGCCGTTTTTGCGGGAATTGGAGTGATCTCCCTCTTTAGAAGGAGTCCTCTGAAGAGTCCAAGTGCGTCTGGGAATTGTCCCACAACACCAGGAAGTTCAACTTCCACTTTGGTAAGGAAGCCTTGCCGCATTTCAACCAACGGAGTGTCTGACATTGAAACATTGCGTGTGGCGTGTCTTCAACGTAGATATAACAGAGTCTGCAAAGCCTCCTTTGTCGGGGTACAATCTTCTTGCTGCATTCCTTCCAACGGCGACGTTCCACCGCTAGGCTGTGACTTGAGAGGACCATATTCGCCAACGCTCTCCGATGCTCTGGCTGCTTCACTCTCAAATAATGGCGAAAGTCCAGTGACTTCTTGACGAGTCTGCAAGTGTCTTTATTGTACTCCAACAGGCCGAGAAGCAGATCTCTGAATCTCGCAGAGGATTCGATTTCGTCGTCAATCCATGATTCCATGGACTTGATCATGGCCTTCATTACTTGTTCAACACTTTGACGGTTACTGATCTTCGCGGAACTTAGGGCGGGAGCAATTCTTTCCCAAAAACACTGCGTTCAGCGGGTCCCTAAACCCGTAAAAGTGTAGAACCTGTGAGACGGGTCTAGGTCGGTCTAGATGACGTTTATGTACGCCTATTTACCTAGACCTGTCAAGTCGAGACCGTAGACCCGGCATCAGCCGAGATCATCTGAGACAGGTCTATGTCCGCTTGTCGAGGGCGAGTCGAGAGGTGGCTGAGGAGGTGGCTACAACTGCCTAGCCACCTAGAAACACTGTGTCTAGTTGGCTAGACACAATTGGCCGTCTAGGCACCTAGACACGATCCAGTTCTAAGGGACCGCTGAACGCAGTGAAAGGGCTGATTTTGATCGTTTCACCATAACGGCGATTGCACCTCTAGTTTTCATCAGTTTGCCCTGAAATAAAGACCGAACGATTCGCCGTGAGAATACACAGGCGCCTGTACCTTCAAATAAATATTTCTGTCATTGCGCACTACCATTAGCCTATTTGGTCATGTATTTAGCATAACATTTCTAACAGCCAAACTGATCAAGCTGGATGTCCCGTTTCTGTGGTCAGTTCAAGTGAATAGTATTGCGCAGGTGCCTAGAAGTCCGAAATTATTTTGCGACAGTATTTTGCGTAGGTTACACTGTTAATCCACGTGCAAGTGACTGCATCTGTTGCAACATCACTTGGGCATGTCGCAAAATGATTTTGGACCCTTAGGCACCTGCGCAATAGTATTCAATTGAATTCAGGACAGAAACCAGGCATCTATCTTCGTTAGTTTGGCCATTAGAAATGTCATGCTAAATACGTGACAAATAAGCTAATGGTAGTGCGTAATGACGGAAATATTTATTCGAAAATGCAGATATGTCCAGGTCCACTCGAATATAGAGTTGAGACAGAACAATACACAGATCATTTATCCATGAGATTCGACTGGAGCGAGCCAAGATGAGGGATTCCTGCAGCGCATTCCATGCTGGCCAGTTCGTGTCTAGCTTCAGGAGGTAGCACAGATTTTTGAGGGCCAGATACACGCGTTGATACTTGATTGGCCATATCCCTGTTTCTGAGAAATAAACAGCCCTCAGCCTCCGAGATCCAACTCCGAGCATACGCTGCAGGAAACGAAGTTGAACCGTACTCAAATAAATTTTTGTTCGCCAAATTTGACCTAATCAATTCGGAATTAATGAGGTCTGTTTGCCCACTGTCAAAGTTAGCAGATGAGTATTTATTAATCTGCCTACGAAACGGATGTGGCGGAAAACAGTGCAAAACAGAGGCTTGCTCTTCAAGAGACAGCGCAGAAAGGGATGGGAAAAAATGTTTGCTAAGTGCTTGCTGAATACAATCGAGTCAAATTTGGAAAGAGGCGTGAAGTAACTAGGATAGATTAAATTCCAGCTTCCTCAGCCTCTGCCTAGCGTCAAAAGTCCCAAAATAAACCACATTAAGCGTGACATTGACTGTCTCTGTGCTTGGAAACCTCAGAGCCTGCACAAAAATCAACCTTCAGTTCGATCAGCAATAAAGAACGCACCCCAATTAGGTCGAAATGCGCGACATTGAGGCTCATGAGACCAGCTGGCGTGCTCCCGGGGATAGTAACAGTGAAGTTCTGCAGGAATGCCTGGGGCGGACCCTGTCCGGTGGGTATGCCGGTGTTCTGGATGTGCGGGTTGAAGGGCCCGTTGTACAGGATGTTGCCGCCAATCGCGGGAGCCGAGTTGGGAATTCCGAGGCCGATGACGAGCGTGACTTGATCAAAGCCGGTCAGGGAGCTCTAAATGGCATATAAGCTCAACGCTATGGGCTGGTCTCAAATAAACGTGACCCACGTGCTGGATGACTTCGACGGTAATGCTGGAGCCCGCCTGGACGGTCGTGCCATCAGCAGGGGCTTGGATTGAGATGGTCTGCGCGAACGCAGCGGTCGCGAGCGCAGCGCTGAGAGCGAGGGAGGCGAAGAACTTCATTTGAGTAGGTGAGTTGTGAGTGGGAGGAGCTGGAAAACTGCGCCGGAGCTGCTTGCCTTTTCGTCTATTCCTCACCGTCTTTTATACCTGCTTGCTGACCACGGATATCAGCGGTTAGGGTCTGGCTAAAATAGAAGGAGTTAAATCAAGAAGGGGGGTAAGGAACGTAGGTCGGGTAGAGAACAGAGCCTGATGTCGCTCCGGGGTGACATAAGCTTGTGGCTAATCCGAATACCTCGCAAGGGGCGATCTGTCAAGCGCCATCAAAGATCAGCCCTATGCAGTATGCTAGTGCTTGTCACCGTCATTGATGGGATTACAGCCGATGAGACTGATAGATTTCGGGCGGAAAACACCATTCCATGAAGTGATGATATCGACATATGGGCACATGTCGCAAAAGGGCCTGGTCGCCTATAAGGGGTTAGGAAGGGTTACAGGCTTATTACGAGTCCTAAAAATTTATTTTTAGACTCGTTCTTTTCCAATCTTTTACACCAGGAATTCATCATTTTGGGCGATGACGATTTGTGTAACGTGGGAATTCTCTTGGCATTCTTACGGCAAAATATCTTGGCATGGCACACCTTTTGAATTTTACCGCACAGTGAAAACCGAATATTGGTCTGAGCCGTGCACTGGTTTATTATGTTTCCTCTTGCTGCAATGAGTGCTTGTGTTCCGAAGGGGAGCCGTGCACGACGGTACATCGGCAAACACATTAGTCCATAATCGTACAATTCCACGTGAATCATTCCCACACTTGACACTTCTTCCATCTTCCCACCTGATCTGCGCTGATCTGCGCCTCTCCAGGCCTCTCCTGGCCTCCATCCATCGTCTTCCACTTCCAATCCAAGCAGCCCTGGCCTTGCAATCCCTACGGGCTTCACGCAACCGGTGGCCAAAACCACTCTCGCAGGGGCGCACGAGCAGTGAGTTGCTATTCACATTGTACCCATGAAGGCAAACAGAAAGTTGGCGATGGGACAGTGTTCTTGATGGGAGCGAACGGTATGTCCTGCTCACAAATGCCCACATGGTGCTGCCAACACCTCAATCCGTCGGCTCCGATAAATTCCGAGTGCATGCTGCCCCAAGTATGGTGCCGGTACTTCAACCGGCCAGGCATTTCCACTATACCGATACTTATCCTACCTTACGAACCTCTGAAATATTGGGGCGATGGGTTTCAAACTTGAGCTTGAGTTCGGGGACACAATGGATACAAGCAATGTCGCTACTGGTAACTAGAGATCCACTTATAATATTTGAATGCGCTTTCCGCAAAGGGCGTACTCCTGAGCTCATGAGCGTTCACTAAGTTTTAGCATGAGGAAGAATGAACCTTAACTTGGCCTGAGTGCACATATCGATGAAGTGACACTTCCACGAGTAGCCAATCCCCCGCTTTGACAAGTTCTGGCCCTGTAGGGCTTTGCGGCGATGACACCGCATAGACCGGGCAGTCCTGCACGCGAACGTCCAGGTAACTCTCAAACGGTCCAAGGGGCTGATCCGCGTTGCTGCACAAATATGTCTGCATCCACTGCATCAAAGAGTCAGACGAAGGAACCCTTCGAATATTTTTTAAAAAAATGAAAAATGACTCCAAAATTCTCGTCTACTTCGTCTCTTTCAATAGCGGCGTGAAGAGGTGACAGTTGTTGCATGAACTCTATAGCCATTTGAAGGCCAGACTCTTGCGCACATTCCAGCTGAAGAATAGGAATTCCACCAACTGAGGCCTACAAAACTTGATGCTAGATGTAAGGGAAAGAAATAGAAAGGCTGTACCACAGGTGCAGCAGCTTGGCCGAAAATAAGAGAGTAGAAAACCGATGGATGGGGACCCGGCACGATGTACGCGGTTGGGTCAATTCCACTATGCGGCAAAGGACGGTCGAAGTCGACACCTCCTCTGGCTTGATAGAAGGCTCAAGGCTGGGCCAGCTGCAAAAGCGAGCGGAGATCGGAAATTGAAAGCACAGTAGGCATGGAGGTCAGATATCAAGAGACAGGTTCCACCAATTATTGTGTGTTTGTTATCAAAACAGCGTGGCACGCGGCTCCAATCAATAATCTAATCTAAATCTAATCACGCTCCTCATGCTCACTTCATCTTTCATGCTCAAATACACTGCACCATTGTAATTAATGACGATCACTTCACGCCGGATGCATTGCAATTGCGTGTTGGATTGTAATTAACTACTGATCATGACCCTGGAACTTCCCTCCGAAAAACCATGTACAATCCTTCACAGACCACTGCGCCTCTTCGTTCCAAATCGTCAAGTCTCTCCTCATCGGTTCCCCGAAGCTACTGTTATACCTGTACCACCTATCCGGTATTTCTCTCTTTATCTGGTTCTCCAACTCCACCAGACGGGGTACGAGGGCATCATAGAGTCTGATGGACGCTACAGCATCTATAGCCGCGTCTGTAGCATGTAAGTGAAAATTGGGTATGATATTCGGAGACGAGAGCTCACATTTAATCTGGGCATCGGTCAGAACCTGCTTCCAATCCGACTTCTGTGGCCCTTTGTCGACGTGGAATCCTAGGATGTCGGCGACGCAGTCCTGGAGTCCGACCGGGCCGTAAGCGGTGGTATTATATTTATCCGCGAGCACCAGCTTTGTCATTAAGCCAACATCGACCATGTTCTTGACGTCGGACCTCAGATCGCCCCACATCGACGGAATATCAGTGATCAAAGCTACCCCTACTTTCATAACGTCGTCCGATTCCAACACCCGTTTCAACTCCTGAGGATAAGCTTCGCGGCACCGTCAGAGTTGTTGTAAGGCTGCGGTGGGTTACTCACCTTTCACCCTTGTAATATCTATGACCCAAGCGTCTTTTCCACGAGCTAGCTGTATCACGCACAGAGCTATGTTTTTCCAGGCGATGGGAAAGGCCGAGTTGGTGGCTTGTTCCATAAGCTGCCAGCCGAAAAGTGCGCCCTTCTTATTGATGCCAGCCTGGGTAGCCGATTTCAGGATGAACGCCTCCTCCTCGGTCGGTGTGCGTATCATGAATTCCGTGTCGAAACCAATGGCACCGTCTACTATTCCTTTCAGGGCAACATTCACGGAGTGCTCGTCAAGCAAAACGTGGACAACATGATCTATTGGGAAATCCTACGAGGAAGTGGCCGTCAACAAATGGTGTGTGGGCACCAAATACTCGCTCACTGGAAGTTTGACAGGGATTTCCGATTTGACGGTCTCTTTGTCCTTGATCTGCTGATTGGAAGTGAATGTCAGCCCGACTCGATAACGTGAATGTTTTATTTCCTCGCCTCTTCGGTCGCGTTCTGATCTGCCATTTTAGGAGGAGAGTTGGTGGAGGATGCAAAGGTGGTTGGGTAACTACTACTGCTGTGTTAAATCATTCATCTTGGATTTGTCGTCGACTGGCTATCTGACATTTCTTCGGGAGTCATCTTCCGGCTCTAGTCTATCCTGGGCGGCTCAGTCTGATGGTATCTTCAGTATGTATGCAATTGAAGTGCTTCTATCTCCATTGCGATCGTCGGTATGCTTCCTCCATCTGTTTATGTTGTTACTCACTTTGGATCTTCTTCAGCTTGAAATTTATCCCCTGGATACGCCACCATCTGTCGAGCTGCGCACGTTTATTGATGCTGTCAGCATCCACATGCTTCTCCCCTTCGCATCTGATTTACGAGACCTACGATCTTCCACTCGGGTTTCCGTTGATCCCGATATACGCATGCGGGCTTTTTGTGGCGACTGATCCATAAATACTTGTAGCCTCGCAGAAACATCCCGTCTATATTTCATCTTTTGGTGGTCATGAATAACTCTCTAGTGCCTACCTCTCTGGCGCCATCCTTCCGAGGTCCTTTTTTTTTCGGCCTTTTGACTTCCGTTTCTGTGAGTTATTCCTAAGCCGCCTTGACTATTCGTTTGACGGCCATGTTTTTTTAGCAGCTCGTTGCTGCTACTGGTATATCTGATTTGCCTCTGGAACTTTGGACACGGATTATGTTCGAGGCTCTCCCAGATGGGCATAATCGCCCTGATGCCTATTCTTTTTTTCGAGGGGTCATATCCTGTGTTTGCATGGAGTGGTATGTGAGTAAATTCACTGTTCGATTTTCATCTCCCATTTTGCTGACGCTCCTACTTGTCTTTTTCTTTCTTTCTTTCTTCAGTTCAGGATTTATTCGAACCAAAAGTTTTGGTCCAACATTTACGTCAATCACCATCTCTCCTTGGATCGCCTGGCATTTGCGCTGTCGCGGTGCCCGACTGCCGACCTCCACATTCGAATCGTTCTTCTGGATGTCAGTGTCGACGGGATGGACGGTTTGACCATCAGCGATATTGAAGACACCGTTCGAGCCTTTATGGCGCTCCTCGCACCCACCTCCGAACGTTGGAGCTCCCTCTATATTTTAACCGAAAACCCTATTGCCTTCATCGAGGTGCAGACACTCTGTCTCAGCCTTCCTGCCCCCATGCTGTCGTCCTTATCTCTCATCTACTCCCACATGCTCGGTTACAGCACCTACGACGAACACGATCCTGTTTATGGAGAACCTGCTGTCCCGGCACCGTGGTTCGACAACTGCATGCCCGCCCTGTCCCACCTTCAGACCGCGGTACCCGTGCAGTGGTACACACCGGGCTTATTCGATAACCTCGTTTCTTTAAATTTTGCCGATCTCTCTTACTCGACCTCTATCGATTGGCTCACTTTCCATCATTTATTTTCCACCGCCACCCGCCTCAGCTATCTTCGCTTGTCGTCAGTGGAGCAATTCGACCTTCCAATCCAGGTGCTGGACGTTGACGTGGACGACTCCTCTTTCGTCCTTTGTCTCCTGCAGTGCCTCGATGTTCCCAGCTTGGTCGAGCTCACAGTGAGAAGGGTCAATTCCAGGTTGCGGCTTTTGCTATCCTGCAAGGTGCTGTTGGCGGGCCTCGTTCGACTGGCCATTCATGGCGATATCGAGATGGCCTATCTCATCGACCTCTTCGACTTCATGCCTTCGCTTAAAGTCCTAGACTTGTCTGCTTCTCGCTACCATGTATTGGTTTCCTACATCCACTGGTCATACTTTCGATTTTCCGATGGTGGATTCCCTCTGCGGGTATTGCTCACACCCAACACCGATCTCCGCACCCTGCGCGAATTTTATCAGTATCATCTGGAGCGGCATGATGCGATGATAGGGAGGATGAATTTGGGTGGCTTGTGTGTTGATAGGGCGGCACATACATGGGAGTCCGCCGATTATTCTTGGTTGTCCGCCCGCGTACCTGGGTTTACCCTTTCTACGGACACTTACAGTCCTGTATCTCTTTTATCTGGACCTACCACCCATTCTTTGTTCACGTTCCCCTGAATAAATAAATAGGTAGTAATTGCTGCCAGTATACCCCACTAAACAGAGTCGTTCAACATTTCCTGTATATTTATTTTTTGTGTCTTCTGTCCACGTAACTCTGCTGTTTGGGGGAAATTACTGCAAATGGGTCGGTGTGTCATGGGGTTACTAATATGTTGATTGGATCTGACATGGTTGATCTGGACATGGCATCTTCTCTTTGGGATAGTTAACGTCTGTATCCCTTCCCCTGTGTAGAGGGTCTACCAGCCAATATATTCTTCTGAAATTTTGCCTGTAAGCGGCTATTGGAGGGTGTCTGCGTAGCCCGGATTTATTTGATATGTAACGGATAACCCCATGTGCCCTGGCTATGGTGATGGCTTGGCTTTTACGGGCCGCAAGAGCCGTGATCCCTCGGCAACAGAAGACCTAAGGTCCGATCTGATTCCTTTCGTTACTTGCTGGGCTTGGCCTCGCCATGTTGCATTTTGCCTCGCTCTCTATATTTCTTTATTTGCCTACACGGAGACCTTTCGACATCACCGAATTTTCCTTTGGAGCCCTTCTTCAAATTTCCCAGTGAGGCAATATATTCCCGTCTGTCCTACTTCACTGACTCTTTGTGCAGTATGGAGCCTTCCTCTTATGCCATTAGATGTGTAGACCCGGCGTCTGTGGCCAGGAGTGTATGTCGGCCGATATCTCCCCTTCCTGGTTCTAATATAAATACTATTTCAGGCTGGGATGCCCCTCACCTTGGTTGCAGGTGCATCGACGGAGCTGGCTCCAGTTCCAGTGCCAGCTAGCATGCGTTTTTCTATTATATCTGAATCCTATTCATTGATCTGATTTTAAGTATTTAGCATAATATGCCCAGCGAACTGATATGCCGCGTCTTCGAGCTTGCCTGTATGCCTGCCCCTATAGGGCGTCCGGAGCCACTTCTCCGACTCAGGGACACCATCTGTAGCCTAAGCAAGTCCTTCTCTGTGTTTGTCGACAACAATCCTATTTTCTGGACTACCCTTTTTATCACCCCTCGTCTTCCAATGGATAAACTATTGGTTTTCCTTCAGAGGATGCAGCTCGAACCCTTTCATCTCACCGTTCGGGTTGCTCATGCCACCAGCTATGATCCGGCTTCTAATGCGGGTGCTTATGAATCCGCAGACGAATTCATGGAAGACGCCACCTCGCTGGTGACTGATCGCATGGACCGTTACCTATCGTTGGCAGTAGAAGCCCAAGACCTCGAGGTCTTGAGCTTCTTACTCGATCAGTTTAAAATGTGCGACCCCGACATGTTGGAGCTTTTCTCTACCCGATTCCACGCTCAGTCGTACGATGATTTTGACTCTCCGGCGGTCAAAGACTTCTCTTTTCTCGGAGAGCCCGCCTACGGAGAGGCTGTCGATCACTTCGACACTCTAATCATCATCCCTTCTGCCTATCCCTCTGGCCCTACTTCCATCCTCCGTGTTTCCGGACCCAGTCATGTTCTCCGCATAGATCAGCCTGCCAATCGTCCTTTCACTTGGGATATGTTCATGACCATCGTCCTCTCTTCCCCCAACCTTTATCACATTGTGCTGGACGGGGTAGACATTGACCTGAGTGTATACTCTGGGCTTGTCCTTACGCCCCTTGTGGAGCTCACCATGATGGATATCGCCTTCCGCGGAAAGTCCTCCATGGCACAGCTGCTGTCTTTTGTGTTCCTTCCAGCTCTGGAAGCCCTCGTCGTCACTCTTGATGGTTGCGCTGACGTCGAGATTCTGAAGACATGTAGACGTTTGCTCCGACCCGTTAAGGAACTCACAATCAAGGGAGACTGCCATTGCGACTATGCCTTGCACGAGATATTTGGGTTGGTGCCTCGCCTTCGATACTTGGATATCCGCCGGGCACATACAGTTTTCATGGTTGGTTTGCGGGTAGCCTCTCTTGACTCTTGCAGTCGTTCGGTCTATCCGCCAGCATGCCCTGCGTTACTCGATGTACTGTGCAGCGGCGTCCAGCTCCGCGATCTTCGTCATTTGATACAAGCACGGGAGCTGTCTGGATATCAGGAGATGTCGTCCATCCACGTCTATGGCTCACCTTCAGGTGAAGATCCGGAGGTTATTGCTTGGTTTGGCCTCCGTGAAGTCGATCTTCATGTTCATAATTAGGTTACCGGAATATTTATATCTTTCTAAAGTTTGAGTTCGTTTGACCATCACCTTTATGTGCCTTGAAGTCGCCCGCCTCCTGGCCGATTTATAGACAACGATATATATATGTATGTATCTATTGCTCTGGTCCATTAGACGACTTTGTATTTTTGGGTACTTACATCTGTTATTGTTTCGGTCAAAATTATAATGCACCCGCACATCATCAGATCGATCAAACTCTGCGGATCACTTCGTGTGGCTGTGCTTCCGTATCCTCGTCATCTCTGCCTCGGTCTCGCCAGATTTTGTTACAAGATTCAGATGCTGTATCAACAGGACTGTACTATGTCTGAGTCGTACCATCATTGGCCTTCCCTCCCTTGCTCCTCTTCGCTTGTCTGTTATCCTCCTCGTCCTCGTAGAAGTATCCTACTTTCGGACAGATGGCGCTTCCTTTGACCGACTTGTTCATTTCTGCAAACACTCTGTCTTCAGTCGCTCTCTGCTTGATTAGTTAGCCTTATCATGTGGTCAATATTTGGACGTCGACTGGCCTTGGTGAATTCATGATTCAGCAGCGTCAGGGCCTGTAGCCTGTTCGTGACTTTGACAGCTTTCTGAGCATTTAGTATGGCCACAAACGATACTTGCATCTCCACTATGTCGCCGGCTTTGAACACCCCCGGTACGGTTTCCTCATATGAGATTTTCCTGCATAATAACAGATAATTAAGCAGGAGCCCAGAAGACCGCTCGGGTGGACTTACCCATTTGCAGTCTCGCAAATCTTGTAATACTTCACCATATTTTCAGGTGAGTGAATCATGTCGGCCGTCTTGAGTCGGTTGAGAAGTCCCAGAGGGTCTACCCCCAACTGGAAGTCGGTATCTTGTTCGGTTGGTGCCTCTGACCGAAGCGTGAAGAGGCGATTGCTGGCGCTGAATAGCGTTCCGAATAGACCGGTAGTTTCCGCCGTAGACGCGGCGGTAGTGCTGCAAAGGTGCTGTTCGAACTTCTCGTTTATGTTGGCCATATTTCTGATGCAGGCGTCGAAGGTCCCTGTATTTACACCACATATCTCGGCGTGCTGGCCTAGGAATTGCCGCTTCCGCTGGGGGATTCTGGTACAGTTTCGTCATGTAGCACTGAGTTTAATAATTTCCACTCACGAATTCACGTTCTTTGGCACCAGATTATTTTTAGTGAGTACACCTTGGATCCGGAGGACGACTTCATCCAGCACTCCCGGCTCAATTTCGGCAACACACAGTCGCCAGTTCTTCTTCTGCGCTCCAGCTTCTGCTACCTGAAGCATTTCTACCTGTACTCCTCTGTTAGTGAGGTCAAATGGTCGGCATGCTAACTTACATCGATGTCAGATAGATGCTGGATGACTGGACTGGCTCTTGCAGCTAAGGCGGCTCGCCTTCCTTTGGATATTTCTTCCAGTTTGTCGGCTGAAAATGTGAGTTGCTGCAAAATTTGTCGTTGTCTGGTCTCACCTGCGGCTTTCAGATCGTAGAATTTGTCCATCTTGCTTCAATCTTGGACCGGAAAATGTGCCGCCCTCTTATTTGATCGGTATGGTTTCAACTGTGTCGTAGGCGTAGTATTATCGGTTTCCCTTCCCACGATGTTTGATGCTCAACTCTAAATTTTTACGTTAGTCTGGTGTTGCTTGGTATGTAAACACAAGTTCGGATTGTGTCCTTCAGATCCTGATCTAGGTCCCAAAGAGCAGACCCGTGATCTCGATTTTCTGATATGCGATCCGCAAGCAGCGTGCAAACGTCAGATCTGAGTGGATCCGTCAGATTCGTGATGTGAGATGGACGGTCTCGCCTCCGTTGATATGGGCCTTTGCTTCTTCTGGCTGGAAGCGGGAATGTGAGGTAACTCAATTCCGTCATGACAATAAATCGCGGTTTTCTGATATCCGCTTCCCTTTTGGGGGGATATATCTGAAAATCGACAGCCATACCGAGGCTTACTGTGTTTAAATGGGTGTGTACACGAGTGCGTACTGTCTTGCTTTCTCATAATCTCTGTGGGTGGATCAGGGGCCCGTTCCTGGTATTCGAGTGTTTCAGGAATATCATCTGAACCGTGCAATCTGGGCCCGGCTCCCGGGCAGATATGCCTTGCTTCTTATTATCGGAAGCATGTAACTCGAGATTGAACCGCGGTTTTCCGATATCCGCTTCCCTTTTTGGAGAGCTAGCCAATCAAGAAGAAGAGACAAGAAAAAAAGAACCATGCAGGGCCAGACTATGCTTAATGGGGTGTATATGCAAGCACGTTGTGTATTGCTGTCTTCTCATCTCTAAGCAACCAGCTTCCGCAGCGTTCCTTTGTTTCGTGATTATCATTCGGACACCAGACCGTGCGGCCACCCGCTCTGTTCTACCCCCGTACGGATCTGCTTTGCCATGTGCTTCCAAGTTGCCATACAGTAACCTTGCAGCGCTCGTCTTTATTGGGCCTGATATTAAAAGGTGGACGTCACTGGATTCACGAATTCGACGGATTCTTCCTTGTCTTTGTTTATTCTTACTTCTTAGGCTCCTCGTCCTCAATTGCTCCATCAGCTCCCATGCCTAAACCTATTGCGTGAGTTGGTCTACATTGGGTATTTGCGTTGGCTGATTTGGATGGTGTATTAAGGGTTGTCAAGAAGGCGGGGGCTCCCGTAACGCCCAGGTAATAATTATTTCCAGTATCGCCATATACTTGTAATAATGTTCTTATTTTCAGGCCTCGTGGTAGACCCAGGAAGCAGCCGCTGTCCAGTCCTTACATCGACGATCAGGCTGAAGAATCGTAAGTAGCGGCTCCTTGTCTGTCCTCTGCTTCATCCCTCACTGTTTTTCGTTCCATTTTTATTTTTTGTAGAGATGACGGGGTACTGGTGCCTTCCCAGTGAGTTCTTATTTGCTTCCCCAACGCATGATTTTTGGCTTAACCTTCTCAGGGCGCCTGTCCCTGATCCTGATTCCGAGGAAGACGAACTCACCGGCGATGTTGACGGGTGCGGACACCCTTGATGATTTATTTAGCGGCTGACCATTTCTCAGCTACGAAATGGATTTCATTAATGATGGGTACACAGACAATGTTCCCCAATTTTCAGCTCTGACTTATTGCAGGGACCGGACGATGGGAAGAGTGATACATCTGGTTACATGTGAGTATCTCCCATATCTTTCTTATTTATTTTCGTTTTCTTCTCTTTCTGATTGACATTACATGTTGCAGCACTCCGCCGCTCAAGGCAGTGAGTGCCAAATCGGTTTCCTCCAAGTCCCCCAAGAAATCACCCGGAAAGGCCAAGTGCGTGTTTCGTCCGCGGTGGTTGAGCCATCGAGTTTAATTTGCTGTTTAGCAGCATCATAGAGATTGGGACTACGTCAGAGGAGTAAGCTTGCATCTAGTTCCATCGTCTAATTTTTATTTAACTATTTTCAGGGATATCGAAGCAATGGATATAGATAACAGGTACCTTTTTCTTCTCCTTCTTATTTTGCTTTCAATTCGACGATGTTCTAATAATCTAATACAGTATGTTCAAGAAACCGGCCAGTGTCAAACGACTGTGAGACCTTATACCTTTTGTTTTTTATCTATCAACCTGAATAATGACCGTGTAGTGCTTTGCCACCTTCCTTGACTACCCGAAGGTATGAAATATTGGTGTTTTCTAATACTCCCTGGTTCTAATAATTACCCAGTGCAGCGAAGCGGAAATCAGATGCGGACGTCAAGCCTCAGCCATCCAACAAAAAGACAAAAGCTGAAGCCACAGCGTCTTCTCCTGCTAAAGCTGCAACGTCGGTATTATTTATTAATTGCTCTTGCCATGGTCTAATGGTGTTTCAGACCTGCCTTCGTTGTCAACGAGGACATGAATACAGCGCTGACAGCTTGGATGATGGACTTTATGCAGAAGATGAAGCCACAGCTAGAAGCCTCCACTACGCCGTCGCCATCCCCCGTTAAACCCAAGAAAATCGACTTTGACGCTATCGAGCTGGAGAAAGGCATCAAGGCGTCTAAGAAAGAGGACAAGTGAGTGATTCATACTTCCTATTGCTTGCTACCCGCAATAATTTATCTATTATTTTGTAGGGCTCTCAGAGCTTCTAACGTGAAAGGGAAAACCAAGCCTGTCGACACTACTCGATACTCACCCGAATGGCCATCTTCTGGTGAAGATCTCCCGGCCCCGATTGCTCTCATCACCAGGTCCACCAAGGTCAAGGCAAAGAACCTTCCATCTCAGAGGTATGATTTTTTCTTCTTCGTCTTTTGCATTATTTTATCTCTGATATTCATTCCGCTCGACTTTATGCAGATCTATTGTCGAGGACGTAATTTCTCGTATGTCTGGAGAGGACATGGATCTGGCTTTACGGAAGGACGAATCTGTTAAGGTATCTCGCCCTATTTCCACCTTCATGATCAAGTCCAAGGACAACCCTGCCGATAAGCCAGCCGCTCCTGCTGGAACTGCTCCTCTGACCATGGAGGATGTGTTCGGCACTGATGATGTTGACGCTGTTGACGATAAACTCGGCAAAACCGGAAACGTGGAGGACACCGAATCCCGCTCGACCGTGTTTTTGGAAGATTTAGAGACCTACAAATCGTTCTAGTTCGTTCCTTCTTTATTTTATTAGAGTCCTCTTCCTGATTGGCCTTTACCAGCGACGCTGAAGCCCCTTGCGGTGTTTTCGATCCGGATTTGCAGGACCCCGCTTTGGCGCCCTACTATGTGGGAAACCCGCCCCTGCCGTGAGTTCTTTATTATATATGATGCCCATATTGATATGGTACCTCAGTGGTGGGCGTCAAATTCTTCCAGCATTTGACCCCAAACGTTTGAATGGGGTCGAGGAGGAGGATACTACTTTGAAAGGTGGCCGTGTCAAATTTGGAAGCTGGAAAAACCACGCCAAGCGCATGCTGGCCGAGTGAGTGCTTTCTTATTATCCACTGAGCATAACTCACGTACGACTGCAAGAAACTCTGTTGGGGCTATGGTCTTTGTTGAAGCGGCCCCCAACTTTATCAATCCTTCCAAAGGTTTCGCCTGTCCGTCTTTCCAGTCAACTTGTCACTACCGGTTCCGGTAATCGCCGCCTTTGTGTCGATAACCGTGTGGCTATTTGTGTGTCTGCTGTGTTCTGTACAGATTCGGTTGTGGTGACTCCCGGAAAGCTCGGAGGAACTGATAGATTGCGCAAATGGATTTCTGGCGTCTTCCACAACCAGGACTGGGAACGCTTCGAAGCTCTTTCGTGCTTGGTATTCGGTCAGCAAATTCTTTATGCCCAGATTACTCCGAAGAAAGCGCTGTCTTTCCAGACGATGATGAGCCCGAGTAACCTCGAATCCGCCAGAGGTGAGAATGGATATAATTATTTTGACTTCACTCTCATTTGACCACCCACAGAGACCGATGCGCGCTTTGCAAAGGGAGCGCCTTCGGACATGTTCAGCCCCGTTGTGTCGTCCTCACCTAGCAAGTCCCCCCGCAAGGCGGGCAAGCCGGCATTCAAGTCGAAGACGTTACTTGGTTACAACGATCCTGGTGAGTTCTTTTCTAAATTTAAAAAACAAATTACTCGCGCATCTTTTAACAACTTTGTATCTTAGTGCCAGTCTATGATGCGCGGAAGACTGTCATAGACTTCAAAGTCGACTTAGACCGTCTCGATAAACGTTTGCCGCTCTTCGTCGGGGAGATTCCCTTCGGTTCATTCGTGGTGGTCGGATACACCTGCTCGACTTACTCTTGCCGCTATCAATGGATCCCCTGAGAAGGTTGCTAACATCGGTTTCAACGTTGTGTGGGCAATTCTCTGCGGTACCCCTACTCGTTAAATGGTATCTCTCCTACAATTATGCTTACATGTAAAAAAATCTATGCAACACCATGTGGTACGAACAAAATTATGATCCATGCCTTAACATCCCTTGTGCGCTGTCTCTGCCAGACTCCAAAGTTCGTGAATTTCGTGCACAATCTGCTCGACCAAGGCCACCGATACGTCCGAGGTACTGTAATTTGGGCTGTAGTGGCATGGCTGAATCTCATTTTTCAGCTGCAGGGTCTTTTCATGCAGTTTGCAGGAGCGACGCATTATATCCTCCGCCAATAGCTTGACCTGCCGCGTGTTGGCTAGACAGTGTGAGCCCAAATGGTCATATGAAGTGTCCCTGGACTTACCGATTTTCTCCTCTAGAAGTCTCCCCTCGTGGTCGTGGTTCCCCTTATCGATGGATTTCTGGCTGGAGGAGGGGGGCTTGACCTGCTCTGGGCCTTCTCTGATAATCTGTGCGTCTTCCTCGTCTTGGCCCTCTAAACATTATCGTCAATTCTTTCCAATGGGATTCTAGTAGGCCACTACTCACCCAGCGTGCGGTTTCTGCGTGTCGATTTATAACTATTTCGGAACGTATTCTCTGACTGTTTGTGCCGCCTGAGTTGCTGAGTGTCTTTCTTCTTGAAGATTTCGGTGAATTGCTCCCTGGAGGGGAAGAAGTTGTCCTTGGTCATGTCAAATACGAAATCGTCTTTTCTACTGCATCCCAGCTTGAGGCTCCTACACGTTCTACAACTCGGATGGTCAGTATCCACTACACACACCCGGGGGCCGCTTGCACTGCGAACATCTGCTGCATGCCTGTCAAATGTGAGTCATGTTCTTCGGAGTCATATGCGAATATCTGGCCTTACTCGACGATTAGCAGTGTTCCATTCCCGTAGTTCTTCGCCACCTATCCATTGATGATTGGCGTCATGATAGCGTGTTGTGACTTCAGCTACACGCTTCCAGAACTTGTTCATCACCTGTGGAGTAGGGTCCACGTAAGCAGGGGTTTCGATTTCGCAGGGGTGTGCCTGTGTTCGGGGGCCCGGGATGAGAGACGAAGCGGTATTGGTTGCCATAGGGGGGTCCGAAGTAGATAGTGTACTGTGCAAATTGTGGTTGAACGAAAGCGGTCGAAATTTGGGATCACCGGAACATCATCAGCTACGTTGACAACAATCTGATCCGGTGATATCGGTGTCAAGGGAGCAACGTATCTTCCCGCAACACATGGATTTCGCGGTTCTCAAATAGGGCGAAGAATAAAGACAGAACTTTCCACTCCCTCTGAGACTCCTTCCTCTTTTTCTTTTTCCTTCTCTCTCTCTCTCTCTCTCTTTCTTCTCTCCATTGCTCAATTGTAACGATGTCAGTGGCTAATATGGTGGATCTGGTGTCTGTTACTTCACGTGTGTACCTGATCGATTCCCAGTTCAATGTACTTATATCTGTCAGTGATGCTCAATGATTTGCCGTTCGAGATTTTGGGAGAGGCCCTCGTATTGGGTTTCGGCCCTTTTTTTGAGGACCCCGAGGGGTACGCAAAAAATCGGATTGCCATTCGAACGGTCTGCCGTCTTTGGGATCACTTGGTGACGAGCAACCCTGCTGCATGGAACCATATTCACATCCAGAACAAAACTCCGGTAGCTGTGTTGCACGCTCACACTGCCCGTTCCAAGAGCCTTCTTTTTATATGGCACTTCCACCTCCTGCCCAAGGCGCCTGGCCTTTTTCCATACAACATATTCTGCCCGAACTGGGAGCACCTACTGAGTGTCCTAGCACCATTGTCTTCGAGGTGCATAGTCCTGATTGTACAGTCAGACGACATGCTGGCCACCTTTTTTATCATGGGCCGCCTATCTAACATGGACGGCTCCTCCGTAACCGATTTATCTCTGGAGATTAAACCGGGACCTATAGAGGAGCAACACCACGACGTGGAACCACTTTCATTGCCGTTCATGGGGTCCATGCCAGCTTTGTCCAGCCTTACCTTCGACGGATCCTTCGTTCTCTGGAATCCCACTCTCCTCTACTCCACGTTACATACTCTCCACCTGGAGGGGCTGTCTCATGACGACACTGCCGAGGTGGATGATTACTTCAATCTGTTCACCACTGCCGTCCGACTTGTGGATCTTCACCTTGTTTACGTCGAATGTAACGGGTTTCGCACATTTTCTATACAACCACCCACTCTTCCCTATCTAACTCATCTCTATTTCGCCACAGACGACGACACCTCCTGCTGTCTTCTCTCCATGCTAAAGTTGCCGGCGCTCTGCACTCTCCATCTGGAGATAACCAAGGACGCAGACATTTCGACTTTCATCTCTCATTGCAGCAGGACGGTTGCCGGTGTTGAGACGCTGCTGCTAAATGTCCAAGTCGAGACCTTGCCGCGCTTGGTGGACCTGCTGCTCATGATGCCAGCGATCAGGTGCATTGACGTGATCGACCCTTCAGTATTTGCCTCTTTGGCCCTGCATACCGCACTTCTTGGTTGGAATAAGCTGTGTCCCCGTCTATATATTTTGCGTCTCAACGAGTATATTCCCAGAACTATGTTGCGCGCCCTTCTACTCTCTCGGACCTCCCCATTTACGCCGTCCAGCCGCGGATTGCGGATAATGTCACCTTCTAATCTTGAATCACCGGGTATTACCTACGTATCGTATGAACATAATGGGAGCCTCAGGGAGGAGGTGGTGGCTGGCTTCAAGGACTATTACTACGACTCTACTTACTAATTACGGCCTGTGTTTTTATTTAGTTTGAGGTACATCAGACATCAAGCCCGAAAATCTTCATCAGCCCATTATGCACTCCTTGAAACTTCCAAGCCTGGTTACCATCAAATAAACTTGTGATGAAGATATATAATACTTCGGTCACTTTCTTTGAAAGCCCTCCCCATAAACTTGTGCTCCTCATGCATCTCGCATCGCTGATCACGCATATTCTGTCCAAAGCTCTCGGTATGACATTTTACCCTCCAATCCAACAATACTAACCTGCTTGTAACAGCAATCATGTTATTGCATGCTACACCTGCAGTTCGCTGCTACCTGCCACTTTTTGTGGCCGCCTTGACCGGCTATTGTTTTTCCTCCGGATGGCCCTGACCGGTCTAATTATATTGCATCTTATGCTGGGGTTTCCAACTAGTCGGCGCTCCTCTGCTATTATCTGGGCCTACACGGTCATATTATATTCATTATATCAATCCTTGAATCCTATTATCTGCAAACCATCCGGTCTTCATCATCGTCAAGTTCACCGCGGCGGTGGACGGTATAAATTTTCCAGCCTGAGTTTGAGTTCATACATCATGGATGTTAATGGCATCGTCAACTGGCAAGATTACGATTATACCTTTGAGATTCAGTGTACCGCGGACTTTGTTCTCGATATTTTGTCCCGAAATGCAGACTGTATTGCGGTCCGTATGCCTCTGGGAATGCTTAAGGAGGGTCTTACCCAGCTCGAAATCAGGTCTCTTGCTAAATTGCATCAGATTTGGATTCCACAACGGATTAGTGCCGATAAAACACGCGAGATGATGGACGACCACTTGTGCGGAGACTGCGCTGGAATAACAACCATTTTCTGCAAGAAGCTCAAGGCAGCCCCAATCAAATCTAAATTGTCGAAGACCATCAATGTTGAACCCTCTTCTGCGACGATGGCTTGCAAGGCCGACACGAACAGGTCTACTGCGGGGAAGCTCAGAACGAAAAGAAGGGGAGATACCGACCGGCTGCTACATACCACTTTTCCTCCTCGTCCTCTCGGACCGGCGGAACTGCACAGTATAATTACGGACCATTGCAAAACCACTAGTCCCACTAATTTCATCGAGAAAGGGTGCGCTGTGTGTGGAAGATTGACTCCTATAGATCAGTTGACCTTGATGTCTGACTACAAGGGCGACTTGGATGTACTGGTAGTGAGTGGAGTTACCCGAAAGGAGCGATTTTCTTCCGAAGATCCCGTTGAAGAGCTGAAGGGTCCGATCCTTGCTGAGAATTGTTACCACATATGTGTGGAATGCCAGGCTTCTGTGGACAAAAATATGGTACCCCCCAAGGCTTTGGCATTTCATAATTGGGTCGGCCCTGTGCCACCTCAGTTGAAAAACTTGACTTGGGCCGAGGGCATGCTCATAGCCAAGGTTCGCCATAATAGATGTGTGGTGAGGGTAAATTCAGGACGTGTACGTATGAGTGCCAATGCCATTATGTTTTCTCAGCCCATATTGACGGTACTCAACAAACTGCCACCGAGTAGAGAAGAAATGCATTCAGTCCTTGCGTGCGTTTTCACTGGTGGATGTGCACCAGTCCCAGAGGATTTTGAACGAACCCCTTTGTTAGTCCGGAGAGACAAGGTATTTGACGCTTTGCAGTGGCTGAAGCTCAACCATGAGTCATACACAGAGCTTGAAATATCCCAGGAAAATCTGGCATCCTATGAACTGCGAGATGTGGTAGTCACAGTGGAATATAGGCAAGTCAAGGATACCGACTTATCTTCTGTGCCACATGGATCGTCGGCGGTGAATGATGACCCTGATGAGGAGAGGGGGACAGCGAGCAGCCCTTGCACATTTGCTGTGCATGGTCTCACCAGCGTAGAATATGCTACTGCGACCATGACTACGATAAAATCTGTCGCCTTAGACCATTTAACCAACAAAGGGAGCATGTTGGGCATAGGCAGGGCCGAAAATCCAGTCAGTTCTACAATAATGTAAGCTGTTACCCGGGAATGTTTCCTTGGCTATTTCCCTTTGGCAGGGCGGTATCGGTCATCCACTACATGCAAATAAACAGAGTGACTTGTCCAGGAAAAAGAATCTCATCCTGTACCATGACAAGCGGTTCCAACTTGACACATATTTTCCTATGATCGCGTTCAACCACGAACAGATGAAGGGATCTTCTAAAGGGAGCAAACTCCTAGTGAAGCGGCCAAAATTTGCCGCCATAGCAAGAAGGCTTGACGCCGTAAACCCAGAGGCAGCTGAAAACATAGCCAATAGACTTGTTGCAGGCGAGTACGTGAAGCCCAGCAACGAAGCCGAGAAGGGTGTGTTTTGACTTGATCCGTGATCTTGATGCTGTGGCTGCGCATGTCAAGGGATCCGTAACCTCAAAGAAACACATGCGCAATGAGATTTGGTCCACTATCTCCTTCTTCAATGCCCCAACCTGGTTCATTACACTTTCTTGGTCCGACAGGACCACCCCATTGCACTGTATTATGCTCAGAAGGACACTGTATTCAGGCCCGAAATCGTAGACCTTGACGGCCATAGACTGCTAGTGTCAAGAAATCCTGTCGCAGCAGCGGCGCGTTTTTTTCATTTCATGGTTCAAGCCTTCCTCAAGGATGTACCACTGGGCTGGAGCCGAGAGCAAAGGGGGTCTGTTTTGGTCACACAAGGCTTATTATGGCACGGTAGAACAACAGGGCCGAATTACGCTGCATCTGCATCTACTTCTCTGGATTGTGAATGCCCATTCACCCAGGAGATCCGGGACCGCATAATGGGATCAAGTTCTAAATTCCGAGACACCTATCACTTATCTTGAGTCCTCTACACCGCGCAGATTTTTTTTCTGGTCTAAGGAGATAGTGTCTGCGAAGTATTTTGAAAGGTAGCGGCCGTGCCTGAATATTTCACGCCTACTCTGACGCTTGCTGCGACGCCACCTCCCATGTGCTCGGCCTCTCCCTGCACCGATTTGTGCCCCGGATGCTTGAAGCTCGCCGATTGGGGAACGGATATAAGAGTGAGGTGGACGACTTACTGGTGAGGTCCAACATCCACAAGCACTATCATTCCTTCATAGATGAACAGTCAAAGAGGATGAAACGACTGGAAGAAGCTGAAAAGAGGAAAAAGAACATCAAATTCAAGCCTGAACGTAGGGGCTGCCTAACCAAGAACGGAGTATGTCGGGCGAGATTTCCCAGAGAAGTTTTCATGTCCTCCGAGATGGATCCGAGGGGCCATATACATATCCATCATCTAGAGCCAATGATGAACACAGTCAATCCAGTCTTAACATTCCTTTCCAGGTGCAATTCGGACGTCACAAGTTTATTGTCTGGTACAGCCGGAAAGCTGTTGTATCGTATGTTTCAGACTATGTCTCAAAACTCAGCCTTAAATCTTTCCAAGGTTGCATCGGTGTATGAATGTGTTTACCAAGTCACCCGTGATGATGGGTGGAGGTGCCAGAGACGAGGAGGAGGGCTCGCCATCTCGTCCGCAAGATGGTGGATTCCATGGCTGCTAAATGGAGATTGGGAGTCCTATGGGCTTCGATGTATAGTCTAGGAAATCCTGACAGGTACGCCAGTCATACCTATGTACCGTTTGGTGGAGAGGCTACGCGTATTTTGTGAGTAATTATTGGAAACCGGCCACAGCCGTGGATGATCCAGAAGAACATACCAAACAGGAGAGTATACCTATTAGAAAGCAGGACGGCAAGTTGTATCCACTTCCTCAGTTGACGACTACAGATACAGGCCATTGGTCTACAGTAATGTAAGTGTTTATGAATGGATTCAATGTTCAGATAAAAGCCGAGGAACAAGCGGGAAGACTCGAGTTCGAGGAGCAACTCCTGCTTTCAAAATATGGGAAAAGCTCTGTTACCGATCCTCGCATCAAAACATCCAAGAACCAGGAACACAACGACTTATCCGAAAATGATGATGAGGATTATGAAATGTCGGACGATGCCCCAGATAGTAATTACTCCCCCTCTCCAGATGATGTGTACGATTCCGAATGGGCCACTGATGACGACGACTGGATTGTAGTCGAAAAACAGTTGGCCATTGATAAGTCACGCAAACCAACCTGGCATTCTTTCACTCCCAAACACGGTCTTATAGTTCGCATGCAGCCTCTTGTGACTTCAGAAAACTCACGACTGTCATCCCATATTTCATAGGTGGTGCCCTGCCACGAGCGGATAAGGGGGATCGTTCTTTCTACTGTATGACAATGCTCTCATTGTTTAAGCCTTGGAGATGCCCTTCGGATTTGAAAGACTCAGAGTCCACGTGGGAACAAGCATCAATGAGCATGGACTTCACAAAACGCCAACTGGAGCTGCTTGGAAATTTCAACATGAGGTATGAGTGCAACGATGCTCGAGATGACCATTTCAGTCAGATGAAAAAGAAATTAGCAGAGGCCCAATCGGATTCACATCTCATTATAGCGGAGGGATTGTCGGTGATGTCGACGAATTTGAGAATGACCTTAATGAGTTTGATGTCGGCTCTGAAGATGAGGATGAGCACTTCAACGAGGAGGAGGAGCTTGGTCCCCGCACCCTGAGAATGTTAGCAGATGAAGGGAGATGCGCGACATAGTAGCATCAGTGGTTGGTTGAACGCAAGTGTAGATGGGCTGCCGTCAGTCTCCACAGATAGACTTATGCCCCAGTTCAAAAAATCGAAGCACTTGGACAAAAATAGTGAAGCATCAGCGGCTCCAGTTGACGGCCAACAAAATGGCCAACATGCCGCCCCCTGAAGAAAGGACGTTCAAAGTGGTTCGGTGTCCAATGAAGTACGGATTCTCCCATTGATTACTTCAGCAAAATTAGCCCACATGATTCCGAAGTAGCCAACGAGTTAATGGGAAGTGTCATAAAGAGTTTCCACCTGAACAAAGAACAGATGAGGGCTTTCAAGATAATAGCTACTCACGCAGCCTCACCCCGGACAAAGCCGCTTCGAATGTACCTCGGTGGTATGGGCGGTACTGGTAAATCAACAGTACTGGAGGCGGTAGTCTCATTTTTTACTCAGCGTAAAGAGGATCATCGCTACATCGTATTGGGGCCGACTGGGTCCACCGCTGCTCTCCTCAACGGGTCCACTTATCACTCTGTATTTCGTGTTCCGAGGGAATCTAAGAGTAAAAATCATGAAGACATAGATGGCGGAACTTTCAACGAGAGTGCGATAGTAGGGGCAGTCAACGAACGTCTTATGGGAGTAGAATATGTATTCCTCGATGAGATATCCATGGTTTCCTTGTAACGACTTCCATATGATCGCTTGTCAAGCTGCCAAGGCAAAGAATCTCCATGACGAACCCTTTGGAGGTTTAAATATGATAGTTGCTGGTGACTTGCGCAACTTCCCCCGATGACGCGCCCTTCTCTATACAGTGGCGCAGTAACGTTGAGAGTCTCAGATGCAATGGATCAACGTAATCAGAACGCGGTACTTGGAAGAATTCTGTGGCATCAATTCAACACAGTGGTCATATTGCGCCAAAACATGCGTCAGGACACCCAGACTGCAGAAGATGAAAAGTTCCGCACCATGCTCGAAACATGCGCTTCGGTGCATGCACACCCCAAGATCTCGCATTCCTGAAGACTAGAATTGCCGGTTTTAGATCCACGGATCCAAAGTAAATTCTGCGGATTTCAGGAATGTGTCAGTAATCACAGCAAAAAACAGCCAGAAAGATGCACTTAATAGACTTGGAGCCGAGAGATTTGCAGCGGATACTCACCAACAATTGGTGCATTTTCGCTCTGTCGACCGCATCAGCCCAGGGCAGCCGATAAGGTCAAGTGGAGAGGTTGTGTACAGTCACGCGTCACTCGCATCTCATCAGGATTGCAGGAACAGTTATGGACAGCCTCCCCTTCTGCTGCTACTGAATTCATACCTGGGCAACTGAGTCTGTGCGTGGGAATGCCCGTAATGTTGAGGTCCAATGATGCAAACGAGCTGTGCATTACCAAGGGCCAGGAAGGAACTGTGGTAGGATGGGATTCTTCGATCGGGCCTTCGGGACAGAACATTCTAGATACTCTGTTTGTCCAGTTAGCCTCCCCACCAAGGGCCGTGCAAATAGACGGCTTGCCTGAGAATATTGTACCCATCCCTCGAACGCTGAATCATGTAACCGCTTTACTGTCCGAACGATATGCTGCTGTCATTGACGAGAGAACAGGTAGTTGTGCTGCTCAACTTTGCCATGACCGACTATGGGTCTCAGGGAAAGTCGAGAAAAAAGAATGTGGTACAATTAAGCAACTGCAGGGATCACAGAGCATACTATGTCGCCTTGTCTCGAGGCACCAGCGCCGAAGGTACCATCTTAATCCAGGGGTTTGATGCCAAGAAAATAACGTCAGGAATTGCCGGATATCTGCGCCAAGAATTGCGGGAGTTAGAAACGCTTGACGAGATAACTACCTTGAGCTATGATGGCCTTCTACCCATTGATGTCACTGGAATCTACAGGAGGGATTTGATCAGATCATATTATAAGTGGAAAACCGACCACAAGGATCCCGTTCACTTCCACCCTGCGTTGAAATGGACACCCGATCTCGGGCCAAAGATCCCTGAAAAAGTGCAGTACGGAGACTGGCGTAATCCACTCTTAAAAAGCAAAAAGAGAACTGCCAAAGCGGAGCGGGACAATGCCGATTTAAAACCTGAGAGTGAGGACACGAAAAAAAGACGTAAACTTGCGGAAATACCTCTAAGGACACCATTCTATTGTCACCTTTGGGGTTTGTCTGGGATGGCCACGATTTTAGCTGCGGATATGATGCCACCTTCGGAATACTATTAAACATATGGGTTGAGAATCCAGACGAATGGAGCAAGCTTTTTTCTGGAGTTAGTCCCATCATGCGTCTGCTGGCCGATAATTTCAATGCTTGCCTGGCAGGAAGGGTCTCTCTGGAGGGCGCAAGAGATGCCGTGCGGAAAATTATGAATATGAGTAGACCAGATTGGTTCCCGTACGGTCCAGAATTCACATCCGTCGACTTGATTGCTCAAGCGATGTTTACAGATAAATGCTATGCCTCAGGGAAGCAGCAATGCCTAGACTGCGGATTCGTGGATCCGAGAGAGCGTAACCTTTTGCCCTCGTTCTTGACGGCAATACTTAGCAGAGAAATCGATAGCAGTGCAGGTGTACCTTTAAGCACTTGGTTGGAAGGTCTCATTACACGAGCTCGTTCAAACTGTCCGACGTGCTCTACAAGCATCTTGAGCAAAAGACTTCAAATGACTTCGGTTCTAGTCGAAGCACCCCCAATTCTCATGTTCTATGTTGACAGCAAGAATTATTGTTTGACCACCACCTGAACTTCAATTTAAAAGGGTCAACAGTGAAGATGAGACTCAGCGGTATTATATACGGAGGAGGAGCCCATTTCATCTCCCGTATAGTCGATAAAACGGGGATGCTATGGTTTAACGACGGAATGATCACGGGTCGGCATTGTATTTGCAGAAGGCCGCATATCAGAATTGAACCACCAGGAGGTTCAGACATGCAAAGGAAAAGACGCCATAGCAGTCATTTATGCACTGTGCCGTTGAGCCTTGAGGGACTCCAGTGTCATCGCCAATCAGTGGCGGTGACACTAGCGCCGGAGGGGGCGCTTATCACTGCACTCATTACTCATCCCTCAACAGTCGCAGCCAGTATGTAGGATGTTTAATGTACATCGGGTCAATTATACATTGTTCCTGATTCCTAACAAAATATATACATACATATATATAAATCTACGACTATGGGAATTATCCAGGACCCGTCAATATTTGATGCTTGGGGATGGGGAAATAGTGGGTTGGGGAGATCAATAGACTTGGTTCTTGTGCGTTCCGGAGTAATCAACTTCCCGCACAGAGCTTTCGTCAATTTCCGCCATCCATGCGTAATCGCAGAGGGACTGGGAATTAATGGGACAGTGAATATGACTTGGCTTCCATGAATTCCGAAGTAATCAACAGATTTCACGTGAGCTTTCGTCGTGCCACCGTCCATGTGTAGTCACAGAGGGACGGCGCATAGACAGTGGCATTGTGCATGCATGGTCCGAAGTAGTCAACATCCCATGCACACACATTCAGCCAGTCGTCGATCCCGTTCGTGCGTAAGCGCAGAGGAGGGGGGGATAAATTGAATGGATGTTGCATGGCAGCATTTATAGCCAAAGGCTAGGGATAATGGACTGGCCAAGTGTCTTTCAAGGTCGAAAAAGGCAACTCAAATTGACCCTTTTGGAATTCGACAATGTGTTTTGATTTGGCCAAAGCGCTTGCTCGATCTCTTCATGGGTTAACTTGGCACAAACATAATGTCGCTCCAAGCGGCACAATGGATTTGGCTGCGGCCCACATTCTGAAAGCGGCACCAATGGCCCTTATTCAAACAATGCTATTGATCTGGCCAA